>JAQHUG010000250.1:2327883-2340414 GCA_028555095.1 Dicrostonyx torquatus | reverse complement strand
GGGGCTGGAGAGATGGCTCAGTGGTTAAGAGCACTGACTGCTCTTCCAG
The DNA here is from genome assembly GCA_028555095.1 of Dicrostonyx torquatus. NCBI lineage: Eukaryota > Metazoa > Chordata > Mammalia > Rodentia > Cricetidae > Dicrostonyx > Dicrostonyx torquatus. The sequence goes on along the minus strand of JAQHUG010000250.1, from coordinate 2,340,365 downwards.
AGGACCCCGGTTCAATTCCCAGCACCCACATGGCAGCTCACAACTGAAGATCCAGTTGCATGGGATCTGACACCTTCACACCAATGCACATAAAATAAAGTTAAATAAACCATAAAAAGTATTTTGAAAATATTTATTTTATGTGTATGGGTGTTTTGTCTGAATGTGTCTCTATTCTATACGTGTTCCTTGTGCTCTTTGGGGCCAGAAGAGGAAATCAGAGCCCCTGGGACTAGAGTGACAGATATTTGTGAGCTGCCATGTGGATGTTGGAAACCAAACCCAGGTCCTCTGAAAGAGCAGCCCGTGCTCTTTACTGCTGAGCCATCTCTGCACTCCCTCATTAATGTGTGTGTGTGTGTGCCTGTGCATGTGTGCATGTGTGTTAGAGGGGGAGTGTTAGGTTTTTTGCTTGTTTAAAGAGGGTCTCTCACTGGCCTGGTACTCACTGCTTGGGCTAGGCTGGCTCACCAGCAAATCCCAGGTATCTGTCTGTCTCTTCATCACCAATGCTAACAAGAATGGCAAGAGGAAGCCACCATACCTGTCATTTCTAAGTGGGTTCTGGAGATCAAACACTTGTGTGGCAAGAGCTTTACCTACAGAGCTATGCCTCTCAGCCCAAATGCTTGCCTTTTAAGAGAGGAGCACAAAAATAAAAACTTAAAGAAAGCAAGACTATGGGTCCAGGGCCAGGTGAGAAGTCTTTAAAGATACAGGAGACCCCTGTGATGTAAAGAGCCAAGGCAAGGAAGATGAGTAGAGACTGTGGGAGAATCTTCAGGTGTGGAGAGCAATGGGGTGATGCAGACAAAAGGGAGGAGACCCAAGGAAAGTTCTAGTTTCTAGCTTGTATGATGGAGTCACAAAGCCAAGGTAGAAATGCACAAGAAAAGTACTGCGGGAACTATGGTGCAGGGGCTGAGTTGAGTTTGAACATCCCGAGGACCATCCAGGAGAAGAGGATTCACCAATGAGTCAGCTAAGTGAGTGGCTGAGAAGGAAGTGCAGTGGAAACCCTGATGTCCAAGTGCCAACCAGAAAAGCAGTCTACACAGCCTGCGATAGCTTGAAAGAAAATGTCACGGTAGGGGTTGGCTTTGAGGTCTCATATATGCACAAGTCACACCCAGAGTCTCAGACCACTTCCTGTTGCCTGCAGATCAAGATATAGGTCTCCAGCACCATGCCTGCCTGCACACCGCCATGTGGCACCATAAAGTAATAAACTAAATTTCTGAAGTCATCCTAATTAAATGTTTTCCTTTAGAAGAGTTACCGTGGTCACAGTTTCTCTTCACAGCAACAGAAACCCTAACTGAGACAGAGATAGATGATGACTTGGTAGGTGTTATGCCCAGATCATGGAGTCCCCCCAAAACCAACTAGGAAACCGAGTCCTATACGTAAAAGCAAGTAGAAGCAATAAAAGCCTTTATTCTTACACAAGTTTGCAAATTCAGACTCTCCGTTTGTCCAACATATTAGAGTGATCAGAGAGCCCTAAGTTCAGTTAGGGTTGAGTTTTTATAGTAGCAAAGGTGGGGGGTGAGCGATTTCTAAGGTTCAGGACCCCTGATTGGCTGACATTTGTCTAGGGGTGTCCTGGTGAAAAGCGACGGTGTGTGCTGGCAGGTGATCCTATCTATGGTGGGAACGTTAGGAATTTCCTTTGGATGGTCTGTTCCTGGGTGGTGCCTGGGTGGTCTCCGTTTGTGGTCTTTCGTGGAACCAGGTATTACCTTAGGGTAAACTACTGAGACTCAGGCCTCTACTGAGTTTGTCAAGGCTGGGTCCTACTGTAGGCTTGCAGCAGAAGTAATAACAACAGGAATGACGGAAGGGAGCTACCAGGGTGCGTGATCACACTGCTGCAGACACCTTCTTTAGGATGGGTGCTGGAGAATGTCCACTACTCCTGGGAGGTTGTGGAAAACCTTAGGGAGAGCAGTTTCATTGAGGCACTGTGATGGCCAGTTTTAGGCCAATTTGACACAAGCTAGAATCATTAGGGAGAAGGGACCCTCAACTGAAAGAACACCTCCATCAGATTGGCCCGTGGGTGAGCTTGCAGAACATTCTCTTGGTTGATGCTTGCTGCGGGAGGGCCCCGCTCACTGTGGCTGGTGTCACACTTGGGTTGGTGATTCTGGATGCCATAAGAAAGCAGGATGAGCAAGCCATCAGCAGCAAGTCCTGTCAGAAGCATTCCTCTATGGCCACTGCTTCAGTTCCTGCCTTCAGTTCCTGCCCTGATTTCCCTGGATGATGACCTACAAGCTTTAAGCTGAGATGAACCCTTTCCTTCCCAAGCTGCTTTTGGTCAACCGTGTTTTATCACAGCAATGGAAACCTGAAGATGGAAGCTGAGAGAACGATATAGTCCTGGAGAGGAATGAGGAGATAGTACAGTGACTTCAGGCATCTCGCTATGGCTGGAGAGGAGCCAGGCTCACCAAACACAGATGAGCAGTGCAAGGGGTGGTGCCTACTATTTGGAGACATCGTTCCAACAGGATATTCAAATATTGACCCGAGGCTCCAAAAGGGAAAATATTTTTTACCGCCTGGAACATAAACAGCCATGAATCATGATGACAGAAGATTGAGTCTATTATGTAAATAGCAGAACGGATTTGTTTGTTATCAACCTGTGTAAGTGGTCCAGTTCTTCTAGATCAAAACAGGAGGCCAAATAAAAACAAAAAAGTTATTAACGGAGAAATCTTTTGCTACCAGCTCATAGCTATCATTCTTGCTTTGGGGTTTTTGTTTTATTAGGACAAGGTGTCATGTAGCCCAGGCTAGTCCCCAAATTACTATATACCTCAAGGCTAGCCTTGAGCCTTTGATCCTCCTGCCTGCACCTCCCACCTGTAGGCATTTTGGGCATGCAGCACTATGTCTGGCTCATTCTTGCTTTATCCATCAATCCATTTCTGTGAGGACTAGGTCACATCTCCCTGCAAGTACTTTTTCCTTTGTTTATTGCTGAGACTCCAAGTTTCCAGAAATGATGTGATGTCATTGGTCACATGATGCTCTTCCTGCTGCCGAAGGGTCACTGGGTTACCCTGCTTCAACAGCCAAGTGTTTAGATATGCACATGTTTGTGTCTATCGCTTCCTCTTGCCCTCTGTTTCTTCCACCAATTTATAAAATGCTTCTTTATAATTTATAAATGTTTATAAAGTGTTTAAATTTTATAAAATTTTTATAATCATATTTATTAATGTATAAAATTAATAAAGCAATGTTTGCCAGAATTTCAACTTTTAACCTAGGATTTATTTGCTTTAAGCTTGCCTGAGATATCTTTCTCTATACTGCTGCTTGCTCATTTCCTGGTGTATTTGAAATCTCTTCTTTTTTCGGAGTCTTGTTATGTAGCCCTGGCTAGCCTGGAACTTGCTGTATAAACCAGGTTGGCCCCAAACCTGTATTGATCCTGCTACAACTGCCTCCCAAATGCTCCCAGGAACCCCGTGCCTGACTGGAAAAAACTAACAACTACACATATTTTAAGAAAAATGTTTCAATTTTCTTGCTGCTCAAAGTGGTAAAATAGCCGCAGTCAATAAAGACATTTGAGGGCTGAAGAAATGGCGCAGGGATTAAGAACACTTGTGGCTCTTGTAGAGGCCCAGAGTTCAGTTTCTAGCATCCAGGTTGGATGGCTCACAACCACCTGTAACTTGAGCTCCAGAGGTTTCAATGCCTTCTTCATGGGTACCTTCCTGGGTATTCACAGAAATGCGCACATACACACATGTGCACACACACACACACACACACACATACACTTAAAATTTTAAAGAAAATTGACATCAAACTTGAAATTTGACCACATCAAAATTATTGAAAAGATACAGATCCAAAAGCTCCTCGCTGGCTGATTCAAGTCCTTTTGTTATTCAGCAATTATTCTTTTGTTCATGTTGCTTTCCTCTTAAAATCTCTGAAGATTATTTCCTTAAATTCTGTCATCCTCAGTGGTATTCTGAAAATTGATTTACTAAATATATACCTGCACAACCCCCTGAAACCTGTGAATGTGCCCTTGTTTTGGAAGAAACTTTTTGCAGATGGGTCTTGCTCCTGGATGGTCCCGGGATGCCATTCCAGCTCTCCTGATAGAGAGGCAGGAGGGGATCATCCACTGTTGCCAGGAATACAAGGAAGGTCACGAGAAGATGGAGGCAGAGATGAGAGCGATGCTCCCACAAGGCAAGGAATACCTCTTCATATCAATACCTTGTTAGCTGTGATCAAAATACTGATAGGACAGCATGAAAGAGGAAAAAGCTACTCTGGCTCGTGGTTTCTGAAAGCTCCACACAAGACTGGTTGCTCCCCTCCCCTCGCCCCATACTTAGGCAAAACATCACGGCAGCAGGAATCTGTGATGGAGAAGGTTCCTCACGTTTGGTGACCAGAAAGCAGACAGAGAGGATGGAACTGGGAAGCAGGTACACAGCCCAGGGGTCCACTTTCTCCAGACAGGCTCCACCTCTGGGAAGTTCCCTTCTCCGGGAGCAGCTTTACCGGCTGGAGACTCAGCAAACTGTGAGCCATCCCGGAACATTCCAGATCTCACTCATAACACCCCCAAACTCTGCAGAGGGAAAATAGCTCTTGCCTTCAGACTTCCAACCTCCGGCACCGAGAGAATCAAGCTGTATTATTGTAAGCCCTCAAGGTAGTGGCAGTTTGTTGGGGCTGGTGCGGGAGGGGAAGCACTCCTGTAGCTCACCTCTGTTCAGCAGGACACCAGGACCCAGCTCCACTTCCCAACTATCATCCGAGATATCCACATCTCCACAGCATCCCACTACTCGCTCAATATAGTTGTCTTCCTTTTCCTGTCCCATGTCCCACACTCATGACCCTAAGCTTCATGTTACTCCCTCGGAGCAGCATTGTGTCTCTGTTGCTAAATAGAAACTGTGTCTGAGGGCTCATAAGATGGCGCAGCCGGGCAGGGGCTTGCAGCCAAGCCTGACAACCTAAGTTCCAGCCCCAGGACCCATATGGTGGAAAGAACCAATTCCCACGACTCTGACCACCATACACATAAATAAATAATAAATAAATGTAATGAAATCTCGGTTATATATTTGAGATGCACAGAAATAGTCTTGTCGTATTCGTCACCTGAGAAATAAAACATTAATAGTGTTGAAGTCACCTTCATGTCACTCCTTAACTCCATAATTACAGCATACTAAATTTCATTTTTCCATAAAGTTAACACCTGAATTTTCTTTCTTTCTTTTTTTTTTTTTTTTTTTTTTTTTTTTTTTGGTTTTTCAAGACAGGGTTTCTCTGTGGCTTTGGAGCCTGTCCTGGAACTAGCTCTTGTAGACCAGGCTGGCCTCGAACTCAGAGAGATCCACCTGCCTCTGCCTCCCGAGTGCTGGGATTAAAGGCGTGCGCCACCACCACCCGGCATGATTTTTAAAAGAAGTAAGACAATGTTAACAAATCTTATCATAGCAAACAGTGATATGGCAAACATAGCCCAGCTCCCATCACCGGCAGTACCGCTGTTCCGTGGTGAGCATCAGAGGTACCACTGTTGAACAGTGAGCATTTTCAGTGTATGTAACTAATTCTTCTGGTGATTACCTCTATCTTCTCAATAGTGCCCACATGTTGGTCATTTCCTGTTTGGAATATCACTGACTCCCTGGTGTGAAAAGTGAAAGTATTGGAAGGGCATTCTCACACTCCTCCCCAAACAGTGACATCATTGGGGTGGGGGGAGGGGTAAGGGCATTAAATCAACATTTCAACATTTGTGGTACTAGTCTGTTTAAACATTACTTGCTATTCCTGCACAGTTTTTATTTCAAAATTAGTTTGGGAATAATTGCCTCAATTTTTAAAAACTGTGTTTTCAGTGTGCCTATAATCAACTTGGCTCCTACCAACCAATATTCTCTTTTTGGAATGATTTCCCTTCTCTATTTAGCAAGATTCAAGGATCCAGACAGCTTTCCTGTACTCTGGACTGGCTTCTCTCTGGGCTCCACCCATAAGCTTGATCTGGAGGCAAGCCTCTCCTATTCTCCTGGGAACACCTTTCACCTGTCTCCTATTCAGTTACAGTTTTCATTTTCCTTCTTCGTTTGTCTGAAGCACACACACAAATTGCTTCTTTAAACGGGAATCTGAAAAATAAGTATTGGGAAGTACAGATTTGTTGTTGTTTGGACAGGGTCTCAACAGCCCTGGTTAGCCCAGTATGAAGCCTCAGCTTACTTGAGCTCACAGCAATAGGCCTCACACTCGTGTCTTCAAGTTACCGGTCCTGAGACATCTGGTGCCCTTTAGCTGTCTAGTCTGTGGAGTGAATCCTGAGACTCTTCTCTGAAGACTTCTATATGGTCCTTTCTTAACCCACAGTAATCTAAGTCCCTCAGTGGTGTTACTTTGTGTAAGCTTTTCTTTAGTCGTCTTGCTGAGCAATTCTCAAGTCCTAGGTCTATTCTTAGGTGGAGTGTCCCCAGTTCTGGGAATTTTTCTTCCTCTCTACCGTGAATGAGGAGTTCCTGGAAAGAACCTCATTTTACACGGAAGCTTCTTCAAGAGAGAATACATGACCAGCTGTAGCCACTGTGGAGAGCCTGGGGTGTTGATGCTGAAACTCCAGAGCCTAATCACAACTTAACTCGGGCCGTCTTTAGCTCCCTTAGTAGGCATGTATTCCCCACTTCTGCGTGTGAGCCAACATCTTTGAGACCATTAGGTAAATCCTTTGGCATGCCCAAACAGACCATTAGCTTCCACCATTCAAAGAGATAAGAACATGATGCCTATACCTGGAACACCCTTACCTTCCTGCAATCCGCCTACCTGAGGTCTGAAAAGTTCCTTGATTCATGACTTTCTTGGTTTTGTTGCTGCAAAAACTTCAAGAAACCGCTGCTGCATTAGAGCATGGAATTTGGGATAACCTGCATCTGTGAATAAACTCTCTCTTGTCCCCTTTGAGGCAAGAGTTGTGTTTTTGTGTTGTCTCCATTTTCTCTCAGATATTGAATTCCTTGCTGAATCTCTTTCTCCTCTCTCTCCCTCCCGCCCCCCTCTCTCTCTCTCTGCCTCTGTGTGTGTCTGTCTATCTGTCTATCACTCTCTCTCTTGACATTTTTGATACATAGTTTAAAGTTCATGCAATATTTCTTTAAAATGGTGTTACGAGCCACGTGGTGGTGGCGCACGCCTTTAATCCCAGCACTTGGGAGGCAGAGGCAGGCGGATCTCTGTGAGTTCGAGACCAGCCTGGTCTACAAGAGCTAGTTCCAGCGCAGGCTCCAAAGCTGCAGAGAAACCCTGTCTCAAAAAAAAACATAAATAAATAAGTAAATAAATAAAATGGTGTTACGAGGGGGTGCAAAACCCTCTTGCTTTTCTGAGCATATTAGTTATAGTTTCATTTTCCTCCACTTTTCTCTTTGAGTTTCCTTCCCACATCTTATCTATTATTCAACTCTTCCCTTCTGTTTGTCTGGCTATGGCTTCTCAACCTTTGCTGGTCCCTCTCATTGAAGAGTGGTAGAGAGCTTTTGCTTGGGAGCTTCCTTCCTGCTGCAATGGCCTTGACTCTGGGCCTCATCTAGCCTGACGTAGAAGCACAGCTGGGCCCTGGGGCAGTGTTTAAGCTGTTTTCCCACTGCTGTGGGAAATCCATAGAGGAAAGCCTTATCTGGGCTAACAACTTCAGAGGTCTCAGTCCATGACTGGCCCTGTCACTCAGAGTTCATGATGAGGCCGAAGCATCATGCTAGGGACGTGGGGTCGATCAGCACTGCTCACCTCACGGTGCCTGAAAAGCAGACAGAGACCAAAGGAAGAGGCCAAGGTCTCCAATGTCTCCTCCAGGGGCGTGACCTAGATAGTGAACCAACTTCCTCCATTAGCTCCCATATTCTAAGGTTTCCACCGCCTCCCAATAGCATCATAGGCTGGGGACCAATCCTTCAGTAAGGAGCCTTTGGGGATTCTTAGATTCCAAATTACAAGGATCCTAGCCAGCAATTTTGCAATTTTGCAGGTCATGGCCATTGACTTGGCCAGCTTCTTCAGAGAAATACTTCCATTTCATAGCAGAGTCAAGAGATACAGACAGAATACAGAGATTCTCAGGTAAAGCGTGGAGAATCCTGTGGTTATGAGAGGGCTCCCTGAGGACTGCAAAACCAATCTCATATTGGGAGTTATATCATTCCAAGGCATTTCAATAAATGGAACCATACAGTCTCTCCCTGTTGGGATCCATTCTTCACTTGACATAATTCTCTGGAGGACTAACCCATGTCGTGGAATGTGTCAATAGCTTGCTCTTTCCCATTTGGAGCAGAATTACATGCTATGGACACGGTATAGTTTATCTAAATATTCATTCACCCATGGATGCCAGGCTGTTTACACTTGGGGAGTATTCTAAGGAGGTTGCTAGAAACACTTGTGTTCAGGCTTTTGTCGTGAACATGCGCTTCTGTTTCTCTAGAATAAAAGCTCAGGATTACACTTACACATGTAAGTACAGTTACACATGTATTCTAACTAGAGACTAAGGAGTAGGTGCCCCAGGACATTACTGTGTCAGAGGACCAGCTGACTCCACACTGATGCCGCTCCGTCCTGAAGCGGCCAGTCTCCCACTCAGAGCAAGCCCCGCTGCCCGTTTGAGCAGAGCCTCCCTTTGAGCAGATTGATGGAGTTCAGCGTGTGCCATGCTGTCTCTGACCCCCACACTAGCCCTACTGTCATTCTCCAGCCACAGTTCAAGAACCAGAGAGGGGACAGAGTCTGCTCAGAGTCGCCCAGCTAAGAAACAAACCAGCCAAATCCAGACTGCACACTGCCTGGCAGGTTCCGCCCCTTCTCTCAGCGGCACCCCGTGCCTGCCTTACAGGATTTTAGAGGCACACCAGTCTGTACTGCGCGATCCCAGCCATTCCGTATCCCCTGCAGGAAAGATGATAACTCCCTAGAAAGGATGCTTCTTTTAAATCTGCCCTCATCCAGGACTCCAGACACGGGAGGGGGTCAACCAAGCAGAGATGTTCTAAGCCCCAGAGTGGAAACTGAGTCTAGTCTCAAATATAGACAGGAGAAGGGTTGGAACCTCCAGACTACAATCATGGGTTTAGACTTTGTCCCCGGGGCCTCCCTGGAGCGGAGGCCTCCAGGTTCTGCCACGAAACACATGTGGCTTGAAAGGAAAGTGCTGGGGCTGGGGCCGGGCCAGCGCCCTGCCTTTTCCTTCAGCTTTCTCATACCACAGCAGGAAAAGCATATGTTCTTTCCATATAGAGGAGAAATTGTTCCGAGAGTGAGTAAGTCTCTTGGCCATGAAGCTGGCACAGCCCACAGAGCACTGGGCAGGAAGCTGGGCAGCACTGGTTCCCATTCCTGGAAGCTGGACCAGGCTGAGTTGGCTGACACCCTCCAAGAAGATGGGAAGGCGCCGGGGTGCTGGGTTCTGATGTCTGGGTCATTGAACTTTTCAGGGTGGGGGCCCAGGAGGATGCTGACAGTCTCTCATATGGATGGGGTCGGGGGTGGGGGTGCTTTTCTCACTCAGCTGCTGGGCTGGAGGAGTGAAGAACCAGGAGTTTGCCAGGGGCAGGCGACCTACAGTCTGGGTCTGAGTCAGAGGTGACTCAGGTGTGTGCTCAGCCAGGCCGGGTCATTTCTAAACCGTTATTTTCAATACCTCCCCAAATTTTCCTCTGTGTTTCAGGGTTAGGTGGCAAGAGGGTGACTCATCTTCAATGCCAAATAGCCCTCTACCAGCCCTAGACAGATAGGAGACACTTATCTCTCCTGATTGGGTTGGGTCTAAAAAGCACAATCCCCCCCACACACAGCCATTGATCAAAGACCCTACTATGCGTGAGGTCTGAGAAAGGTGGGGACAGTGGGTTTGTGGTAGAGAATAAGATGTTGGGCTGGCCAGGGGTCCGAGTAAAACCATTAAAGAAACATGTGACACAATCTGGGCCCTCAGAGTAGATGCTAACTTTGAAACCTTCTCTTTCCCGGATCTTGTCCCGAGGGTCCTCTCTAGGACAGCTGGGAACAAGGAGCAAGTGTCTTGCAAGATGCAGGCTCTTCCCATAGGCTTTGTACCCCTGGGTAACAGCTAGGCTCCGGGGCATCCAAACATGCCAGCTGAAGCAAGAAGTTCAGTTAGAGTTCCTTTAAGAATCTAAGTTTGAGCCAGGAGTTTAATCCCAGCATTTGGGAGGCAGAGGTCAGTGGATCTCTGTGAATTCGAGACCAGCCTGATCTACAAGAGCTAGTTCCAGGACAGACTCCAAAGCTACAGAGAAACCCTGTTTTGGGGAAAGAAAGGAAGGAAGGAAGGAAGGAAGGAAGGAAGGAAGGAAGGAAGGAAGGAAGGAAGAAAGAAAAAACAAAAACAAAAAAGAATCTAGGTTGGTCCTGCCTTTCAGAAGAACTGGAAGCCACAGAAGGAAAGGTGGGTTGTGATTTAGAGAGCCTGGAGCCAGCCTCCTTGGACCTGGGTCATATCTCGGCCCCCTTCTGAGATTAAGACTAGTGACTAGCCTGATCAGAGCCCAAGTTTTTAAAAGCATCTCACAGCTCAGTGCCTCCAAGACGGCCTGTTGGGCTGATAGTCCACGACCGCCACCTAGTGGTTGATGGTGGAACCAGCTAGGGCAAACGCAACCACGTATTTCCCAGAGGGGTGTGAGGCACAGGGGAGCACACAGAGAATGGGAACTGCACTTTTCCTTCCTGAGAGGGAGTCCCCAAGTGCCCGGAGCACAGATGGCAGGCATTACCACTGTAAAGCACCTCAGGTTTGTGGGGAGGTAGGACCAGACCAGAATCCCTCAGATCCCAACCTTACCTGCTGTATCACGTTTTGTGCTGTGTTGCTTGAGACAGGCTCTCAAGTGAGTTAAGCTAGTCTCAAGTTAGCTGTGTAGCCAGTGACGACCTTGAACTTCTGATCTTCCTGCCTCAGTCTCCCCAGTGCTATCCCAGGTGTACAGCACCACACCTGATTTATGAGGTACAGGGCTTTGTGATTGGCTTGGTTATCACCGTACCAAATGAGCCGCATCCTCAGCCCTCTTACTCTGAGCCTCTCATCTGTGAAGCAGGGCTATCCAATATGTAGGACCTCGGACCTCCCTCTGTATCAGCTGTCACAGGAGAAGAGGATGGATGGGTGACCAAGTCCTCCTTTGCCTAGGCCAACTGTCAGCTGTGGCTGCATATTGCACTCACCTGTCACTCAAACATTTCTCAAAGCCGGTCACTGCCTCCCAGGGAAGGTCCCATTGCCCCGGAGGCAAGGTGAGTGTGTGACGAGGTTCGTGCCCATTAGAATCAAATGAGGATTGCTGTTCTCATCCGTGCCAGTGTCCCACGACAGATCCACTAAATAGGACCCAGCACTTGTAGTCTTTGGTTTTTCAGCTTCCATGTGCAAGCCTGATCTTCTGTCATTTGAAGCCAGGAGGTGCTTCCTGAGGAACCCCAAGACTTGAGTACAGTGTGCTCACACTCAGTATATATCAGGTACTGACAGCTCCCCAGTCTGCTGATCTGGGTCAAAGCCCCAGTCAGGTAGGTAGACATCAGCAGACTTGGAGAACTTAAGAGCTGTACCCTCTCCCATAGTCTAAAGTCTAGAACACAAAGGACAGGGCCTGCTGGGTAGTGAGGGTCACAAGGTTGGGACCGGAATCATTTTTCTTGCTGAGGGAAGAAAAGTGACCTCCTAGGCTAACGTGACTCCCTGGACAGCCCGAGGTAACTACTTGAATTGGGCCATATGGAATCTTGAAGTTCATGCAAAAAGGGAAGCCTTCTAGTAAAGAATAAAAATGCATCATCCTGCCACACGCGACACAGCACTGAGCCTCCTCCTGGAAGTCAGAGAGACCCGGTCCAAAGAGATCTCCCACCACGGAATAGAACAAAGGCCTAAAAAGGACTGCTGAGGATAATAGACAGACTATAAGCCTGCCTGGTGTGTTGGTCCAGACACTGGTCTCTTTGGCCATCGTCTGCTCTCCCCCTTGCTGGCGCCTGCTTTGCAATAAAATCCTGTTTTCTATGCTGTGCTCTGTAGCTCATATCTGAATTCTTGCACTGAAAATCACAAGGGCTAGAGATGGGAGTTGGGATGGAGATTCTGGCAACAGCCCAAGAAATGATGATGCTTGGCCTGTTAAGAGAAGACAGGAGCGGTGCTCACAGTCTGCAGACAACAGCTCACAAATATCTGAAGCCATGTTAGGACCTCCTGGTTTCACTGGCAGAGACGCTGTGGCATAAGAATGTCAGGAGCTGGGGGCTGGAGAGATGGCTCAGTGGTTAAGAGCACTGACTGCTCTTCCAGAGGACCCGGGTTCAATTCCCAGCACCCACATGGCAGCTCACAACTGTCTGAAAATCCAGATCTGGGGGATTTAACACCTTCACACCAATGC
>JAQHUG010000250.1:2276081-2314683 GCA_028555095.1 Dicrostonyx torquatus | reverse complement strand
ATGGGAAAGTATAAAAAGACAAGATCTCCTGAGTAAATTGGGAGCATAGGGACATTGGGGGAGGGTTCAAGTGGGGAGTGAAGAGGCAGGGAGGGGAGCAGAGAAAAATGTAGAGCTCAATAAATATCAGTAAAGAAAGAAAAAAATTTTTAAAAAAAGAAAAGGGTTTCTGTCTGCCAGAAGGAGCCACTTTCATTATCTCCTCTTGCCTCTGGCAAAGAGGACATATAGCTGTCTATTGACATACACCTGTGCAAATGTGATCTTCCAAGCTCACCAGTCTCTACCAGCATGTACCTACATATACCCCAAAGTCACCCTGCCAAGTTCCCTTCCTCATGCCAGAGATGGCGTGGCAGTCTGAACACAATTTTGGTTTTCATCCGTGGAGTGGTTCAGTTTGGTGGTTTCCCTGCATCCTCTCTTACAGCATTCATGACATGAGCATAGCCATGCCAAGGATAAAAATGCTGCAGACTCATGGAGACAGAGAGGCTTTACCCAGGTCTGGCTCAGGAGAATAACAAAGCCTCCCCTGGTCCCATGGTTGCTGATGAATGGTTAACCTTTAGATAAAAAGTAGTATGTAACTGGTTAACTGGTCACAGCTTCCTCCCCCTGGATGACTGTGGCTTGAGACCAATCCCCTACAGAGACACCCAACCAAGATTAACTAACCTGAGCTGATGCCTTGGGAATAAAATGGCTGTTTTCTTGCTGTAGATTACACCCATCTGTTACAAATTTGGGATTCATCTCCCACAATCAGGCACTATTTGATCATTTACTGGGCACAATTTTCCCTATGCATTTGTGGTTTACTGATTACATCCCCAGCAATGTGTGAAAACAGTTTCCACTACCAGGCCTTAGTTCCTCTCTCCTATGTAAACACAGGGATCTGGCTTCCTGCAATTATCTTTCTTGACAGGCATTTGGGCAGTGTTTAGAGTTCAGACAAAAGCATTCTATTTAAGACATTTCCAGATATCCAAAGACATAGAATTATTATATGCCCAAAGCTGTTGATTCATAGCTGCTCAGATAAATAGAAAAAAAAAACAGCATGGTTTTACCTCACTTATAGATAAGGAAAGCAACAACCTAAAACTAACCTTGCATTACGCTCACCTTCACCTCAGTTTATAGATGATTTTAGCTCGGGAAATGTACTGCTTGTGTTCTACTCTCAGAGACAGCAAGAAAGACATTCTTCCCACTGGCACCATAGACCCACACAGCCATCAATCAGAAAGGATAATAAGATCTGATCATTTAGAGGTTTGGGTCTCCTCTGCTTCAACCACTTACAGCAAAGATGTCAACTTCAGATCTAAAAGCCCCTGTCCCCAAGAGCTTGCAACATCTGACAAATGTGCTAATGGATCAAGGGCCATAGCTTCCCATTTGTTTATGTAGGTTGCCTGGTTACTGAGTACTCTTTATGCATAATGGGGGGAAAAAAGCTGAGCGTTGAGTAAAAGGACAATCTTTGCCTTCCTCGTGATTTTACTGAATATAAACTTCTTAGCTCTTTATCTAACCATCTAAAAAATTGTGTAGCACACTAGTCTCCCCTTCTAGAATTCCCTGATGATTTATTTAATCTCCTCCTTAATTAACCTTAAGGAGTTCATGGGGGACATTCACTAAGCCACTCCCATCTGACAGTCACAGCTTTGTGTGTGTGTGTGTGTGTGTGTGTGTGTGTGTGTGTGTGTCTTTTATGTCTTATCTGTCTTTCATGGCGCTAAAGAATTCTAGTCCTAGAAATCACCCACCCCAGGCTGGGAAATTGCTGGTTGTAAGAGTATAGAAACTGCGGTATTCAACTTCATATGGAAAAGCAAAAAACCTAGGATAGCCAAAACAATCCTGTACAATAAAAGAAGAGTTATTACAAACTCTGACTTCAAACTCTACTACAGAGCTACAGTACTGAAAACAGCCTGATATTGGCATAAGAACAGACAGAAGGACCAATGGAAATTGAACACCCAGATATTAATCCACACACCTTTGAACACCTGATTTTTGACAAAGAAGCAAAAAATATCAAGTGAAAAAAAGAAAGCATACTTAACAAGTGGTGCTGGCATAACTGGATATCAACATGTAGAAAAATGAAAATAGACCCATATCTATCATCATGCACAAAACTCAAGTCCAAATGGATCAAAGACCTCAACATAAAGCCAGCCACACTGAACCTTATAGAAGAGAAAGTGGGAAGTACACTTAAATATTGACACAGGAAACTACTTCCTAAATATAACTCCAGCAGCACAGACACTGAGAGAAACAATTGATAAATGGGACCTCCTGAAACTGAAAAACTTCTATAAAGCAAAGGACACAGTCAACAAGACACAACGACAGCCTATAGAATGAGAAAAGATCTTCACTAACCCCACATCAGACAGAGGTCTGATCTCCAGAATATACAAAGAACTCAAGAAATTGGTCATCAAAAGGACAAATAATCCAATAAAAAAAATGGAGTACAGACCTAAACAGAGAACTCTCAACAGAGGAATCTAAAATGGTTGAAAGACACTTAGGGAATATTCAACATCCTTAGTCACCAGAGAAATGCAAATCAAAACAACTCTGAGATTCCATCTTACCTGTAAGAATGGCAAGATCAAAAACATTGATGACAACTTATGAGGTTGTGGGGAAAAGGGAACACTTCTACATTGCTGGTGGGAATGCAAACTGGTACAACCCCTTTGGATGTGGCAATTTCTCAGAAAATTAGGAAACAATCTTCCTCAAAACCCAATAATACCACTTTTGGGTATATATCCAAAGGATGCTCAATCGTGCCACAAGGACATGAGCTCAACTATGTTCATAGCAGCCTTGTTTGTCATAGCCAGAACCTGGAAACAACCTAAATGCTCTTCGACCAAAGAATGGATAAGAAAAATGTGGTACATTTACACAATGGAGTACTACACAACAGAAAAAAATAACGACACCTTGAATTTTGCAGGCAAATGGATGGAACTAGAAAACATTATTTTGAGTGAGGTAACACAGACACAGAAAGACAATTATCATATGTACTCACTCATAGGTGGTTTTTAAACATAAAGCAAAGAAAACCAGCCCACAAATCACAATCCCAGAGAACCTAGACAACAATGAGGATCCTAAGAGAGACATACATAGATCTAATCTACATGGGAAGTAGAAAAAGACAAGATCTCCTGAGTAAATTGGGAGCATGGGGACCTTGAGAGAGGGCTGAAGGGGAAGGGGAGAGGCAGGGAGGGGAGCAGAGAAAAATGTAGAACTCAATAAAAATCAATTAAAAAAAAAAAAGAATTCTAGTCTTGGACAACCCCGGGCTGGGAAATTACTGGTTGTAAGAGTGTTTATCTGCACCAGAAAAAGAATAAAGAGACATACTGAGGGAAAAATGCGTGAGTTAATCTTTTCTTCCCCTCAGATCTTCTTAGTTAACTTCCTTTGCTGGCTGTAGTGTCTTAGCTGGGCCTTGAAGGGTCTGAGACCCTGATTACGGTGCATCTCTATCAGAGTCAAGGGTTCACCCCATCCCACTCTTCTGTATGTGTGTCTTCATTTCTCATTACTCTAGCCAGGTCAATCCCAAAGTCATGCAAGTCGTGGCACAGCTTTTTCAGGGATCTTGGTCGATCCCACGTTCCTGAAAGTCAAGGACAGCTTGGTGCTTGGGCACCTAGTACGCAGGCAGGCAGCCTCATAAAGGCCTTGGATGGGGCGGGGACCAGGTTCTGGCATGGCTACTTCATTGGGAAGTGGTGGAGCAGGGTGAGGGGATATGAGATGCGGTACTAGGTTCCTGTTCTAGGAGGCTGGGAAAGGTTAAGGTCGGGGTTAGGTTAGCTTCAGTCAAAGGCTCAAGTAGCCTGGGCTGCGATGGATGGAGTGTGCTGTGCTGGCCACTGTCCCTTATACTGGACACTGATGTGGAATGTTGGAAAAGAACGTTACAGCTCCAGCCCTGAGTCAGAATGAGCTCCACTCTACCTCCCTAGGTACCACCGACCTTGCCCCTTGGTCTCCTCGTCTGAAATGCGGGAGCAATGGGACTGGCTACCTCATTCTTGCCCCTGCCACAGAGTTGAAGAAAGTGGTGTGATTTTGCCTAGGATAGAATCTGGAACATGGCACTGGATACATTCATATTGGTGTATCATCCTCATGTCACAGAGCCTTGATGAGAGAGCTCAGAGAAGATGACCATCAAGCCAGAGGACACAGAGCAGGCAGGTGGCAGAGCTGGGAATAGATCCAGGACAACAGGCCTGCTCTTGGCCCCTTCCCCAGGCTTCCTGTGTGTGTCCCCTGCAGAAAGGGTGGATGGCAGCTGGAATACAGAGGCAACTTCATCGCTGAAAACTCAGTTCTGCTTTTATCCCACAGACATTCCCAGGGCACCTTCCAAAGTCTAAGCAGTATGTCCTTGGTAGATGCAGATGAAGTGTGCATTGGAGCAGCAGGGAGCCATGACTCAAGAGTGTCTGCTTCATTAATTCCTGAGTACCACTTGGGCTGGGTTGGGGTGGAAATGAGCTCAGGAAGGGTGAATGAGCATGGGGAGGGCTAAGAAAGGAGGGAGAGAGGAGGAAGGAGATGGGGAAGAGCAAGAAGAGGAGTGGGGGGAGGAGAGAGGGGGGAAAGAGAGAGAGAGAAGAGAGAGAGAGAGGGAGGGAGGGAGGGAGGGAGGGAGGAGGGGAGGAAGGGAGAGAAAGGGAGAGAGAGGGAGAATACCACACTACCTAGTAAATAATAGCACTGCTGGGATTTTT
The DNA here is from genome assembly GCA_028555095.1 of Dicrostonyx torquatus. Lineage (NCBI taxonomy): Eukaryota > Metazoa > Chordata > Mammalia > Rodentia > Cricetidae > Dicrostonyx > Dicrostonyx torquatus. The sequence continues at coordinate 2,309,881 of JAQHUG010000250.1, read as the reverse complement.
ATGACCAGCCTTCAGTGCTCTGGTACACACTGGGCATGTCCATGGAGACTAACCACAGTTCCTGTGATCTTGAACTTCCCCAAACTCCTGCTGAACCTGCCCAGAAGTGATGAACCCTGGGGAAATTTCCACTTGAGTTTTTATTTCCCTTCAGTCATATAAAGAAACAGAAAGTATCCGGGTAAAAACCTTGGTCTTCAAACTCAAGAGGGAGCCCGCTGGAGCCCAGAGCACTTGATTTGGGAACAAGATCTCTAGTCAGGAATCTCTGGCCCCTGAACTCAAGCCTGCTCAGCCTCAGAGCCTCGTTTCCCAGGCTCACCAGGGCAGTGTGGTCTAAGAGAGAGAGAGAGAGAGAGACATCAGCAGGAATTCATCTTCCCCATCACAAGACCCGAAAATTAGACCAGATAGATGCTCTGGAAGCAGCCCCAGATGGGAACCTAAGGTTCTCTGTTTGGGGGGGGGAATGACACTATCTCATTGGGGGCTGTGATAATAAGGCCCAGAAATGTGTAGAGTCACAGACCACAGACCCAGGGAAGGTGCTGAGGAGGAAGGACAGGGTCCCTGTGAGTGCTGTTGGCTTGACTCCTGGTCCTTCACTTACCTCTAGCTTGGCTTCACCAAAAGGTGTAGCCCTTATCATGTGCTGAGGCGTGATCCCGCTGACTCTGGTCCTATAATCGGTGATCTCGCCCTCTGGCCGGATGTATTTGTCGTACAGAACTGTTCCATACAGGTTCACGATGCTGCAGCGGGCAAGGCCACTCACCATTAGGGGCCCTACCCCCACCATCTCGCAGTCCATGGCCACCACCTCTAGGCTGCCTGCCATGTTCCTTGGCGACCCTCAGAAAGTCCTGGAGGATAGGGGAGGGGTGACGACCAGGGTGTCATTCAAGTACCCACAAGCATCCAGGCATCCTGGGCCACCACCCTGCCAGACTACACCCTCAGCCCTGTCCTTTGTCTCCAATACCACCTGGCAACAGGGGACACTGGCCTCTTATCACCCTTCAGCCTCTCTGTGCTTAGGTCATAGACCCTGCTTGTGCTGTCTGGCTGTCCCACAAACAAGCAGACCCCTCCCTCTGCTTCCCAGGCTGGGCTGCTGTGTGGCTCCTGCTCTCACCTGTCTGCTCCCGTGCCCGGGTTCTCTTCTGCCTTTCTGTTGTCACCGCTCAGTTACTGCAGTTACTTTGGGAAGTGACTCATCTCTAACTTGAGCCTGTTTTAGTTTCAGTTTCTGCTTTGTTATCAAGGGAAGTCGGGGAGGGGGGGCAGGCCCTGAAGGCTGGGCTGCTCCATCTCCTCAGGCTAAGCAGGTGGGGGGCCAGCCAGCAGGCTAAGTCAAGGGCTGGCTGCCTCAGGGTGTCCCTCCTCTGGCCCTGCCCTCCTCCCTTTCAGATGACGCATCTGTGTCTGACGTGGATTGCAACATCTTTCTTTGCTTTTTCACCCTCCACCCAGAGAATAAACATCCCCGGGATGGGAGCCCGAGGAATGTCCTACAACTTCTGGGATCTGCTGTCAGTGGGAAAACCTGTGAGGTCTTCTGAGGGCAGAGCAAGCCGGTTCTGAAACAGTGGGCTATTAACTGGGCAGGGCAGGAGAGTGGTTGGATAGGAGGGGGGCAGGTCCCTGGCTTCTGTCCCAGTGAAGGCAATGGAGGCTGTGGGCGTGGCGGGGAGTGGGGGAGATGACCATTGGTGGCTTCTACTAGTTCAGTAGTGCCTCAGTGGGCCCACTCTCTTCTTTACCTGGGATAGTTTGACAAACAACAGCAAGACCTTGAGAGGGCCTCAAGCTGGGCTATAGACTCCTGGACTGGAATTCTTTTTTTTTTTTTTTTATGGTTTTTCGAGACAGGGTTTCTCTGTGGCTTTGGAGCCTGCTCTGGAACTAGCTCTTGTAGTCCAGGCTGGTCTTGAACTCACTGGGATTAAAGGCGTGCGCCACCACCGCCCGGCTTTGGAATGGAATTCTTAAGAGTGGTACCTACTATTAGGTTCAAAGAGAGAAATCCCAAGAAGCCCCAAAAGGGGCAGGCTCACTGACTTTGTGCACAGTGACAGCCTAGGCTCAGTCAAGCTGGACCATAGGATTTCTGGCGTATAGATCAAAGTTCACGCACGGCATTCCTCAGAAACCTAACCTGCCAGAACACACCTGGGCTTACCAAGCACAGCCTGTGACGGTTGCTACATACCCAGACTCCTTCCATACCTATTCACATGTACCTGCCATGCATCTCAGCATTTTAAAGACCATGCCAGCCTTCTGGCCTTTCTTACCTCCCCCACCTCTCCACTATGCTAGTTCCCAGGCTGTCCCAGCTCCCCCCTCCCCCAATTCTGCTATATTCTCTTCTCATTTCTCCCTCCTGTTTTCTCAGATGGTCCTGACTATGGCCCGTCTGCTTTTTTTTTTTTCCTTCTCTTCTCTGGATGCCTCTGGCTGTTTGTTCTCTCATAGCTACAATAAAAAGCCCTCAATCATGGAGCCATCGCTTCAGCAGTTTCTTTACCAAGCTCTCTGCTTGTACCTGTCATGAATGGAATGCCCAGTATTCTTTTGATAAACAAACGAGGTACACCGGGATCAAAACCAGACTGGGTTTCCTGAAAGGAGCACTCTTGTACTGTGTGCTGGGGCGAGAGTTCAGCAAGGGGAGAGGCCTGGCTGCCTCCCTGCCCAGATCTACATACAGTAAAAGGCCCTCAGCCTGATACGACGCCACGAAGATTTGTGGTCTGGAAAGGAACTTGCCCAGATCTGTGGTTTCTTTGCCAACACTAGATGTCCGACTTTAACAGACTTCAAAAATGAAATGCTGGAGTTGAGAGTGTAGTTTTGCTTAGCACGCAAGAGGCCCTGGGCTCAAGGTTCAGCATTAGCCAGGTGTAGCGGTATAGCATGTAATCCCAACATGTGGCAGATTGGGGCAGGGAGATGAGGAATTCAGTCATCCTCAGTTACAAAGCAAGTTCAAGACCAATCTGGACCCTGTCTTAAAACAAATCTCCCATGTGATGTCCGTCTATCTGTGCCACTGCCCCTTCCAGTCTCTTTCGTACCTTCTGAACCATGGCCTCTTCTAGTTTAAACCTGAGCTCTGGGGCTTTGTGTGGCCACTCTTCCCAACCCCACAGGTCTCACATGCCTCCTTCAGATGACATCAACCATCTCCCCAGCATCAGGACCAGTGATTTGACTCAGCTTTCCTAACGCTGCTGCGACCCTTTAATGCATGCAATTCCTCATGTTGTGGTGACCCCCAAACAAAATATTATTTTTGTCACTACTTCATAACTGTAATTTTGCTACTGTTAAGAACTGTAATGTAAATATCTGATAAGCCAGTTATCTGTGACGCCCATGAAAGGGTCATTTGACCCCAAAAGGGGTCGCAACCCACAGGCTGAGAAACATTGGGCTGGTGGAACCACTCTAGGTGGGAGTCCTGTGGCAGAAATATGAGGGTACTTTCCGGCATGCTCATATCTCAGGGTCTGGCATTTGCTGCCCTTTCAAAAATCCCTTTACGGGAAAACAGTGTCTACTACTTCCTCTTTGAAAGGCCCCAACGAGCCAAAGAACAATTCCACCAAGGTACAGCCTGGGGGAACCGATGAATTCATGGGACTTACTTAGGGAGCAAGGGCGAGAGGCTACTCACGGGAGCCTGGGAGGACGCCAAAACACATTGGTTAGGGCTTCACCCTGTATGGACGATGGTTTCCCGTTGCTGCATTGCTACATTGCTGGAGCTCGTCTTCCCCAGCTCAGATTACTTTACCACTGCCTGGGACCCCAGGCCCCATGTGATTAGGGCAGAAGTGCATACTGATGGTTGGGGGAGCAGCTGAAATCTCAGCTGAGGGCCCAGAGACCCTCTCTAGCCCCTCCCTGAGCAGCCTAACCATAAGCAGGTGCAGCTCATTTGTTTTGCTTAAGGAACAGGGCTCCATACCACCTACCTGCTCAACATTCGAGAGAGCTATTTTTCCCACAGTGAGTCAGTCACGAAGAGTCAGAAGGGAACTGAGGGCACACAACACACACGCCATTTTCACGAACGGATTAATATGGTCTCTTGGGCGTTCTAGGCCTTCGTGAACTGTATTTGCCATTGTACACAAGGGCTTAGAGTGGTTCCACTGTGTGAGCGAGCCCTCTCCCCACTCCTGTCTCGCTGTGGGGGTCCAGGTGTGCTTCCACGATCACATCAGCAGAGCCCTGCACCCCAAGCCTTTATTTAAGTCTTCATCAAGTCCCAGCCTCAGGTCTTTTGTTATATACTACAAAACAGGCTAAGACAATTGATCGCATCAGAGGCAGCTCTCCCTAGAGGCAACCTGCCCTATAAGCTCAACTGTCTTGAATCCAGGCGGTGGAAAGAGGGTCTCCAAAAGCTCCAGGTCCTCCTCAGTCATACGGTGAGACCCTTCTTCAATTCAATTGAAGCTCTTGTGAGCTGTCGTTGGGAATATAAACGCTGCAGCTGCTGTGGAAAAGTGAGCTGCCCACACAACTAGAATTATCACATGACCCTTACTGGGAATCTATCCAAATATTTGAAAGCAGGAGATGAGTGATATCTGTATGTCATGCTTATGGCTGCTTTATTCGCTCCGGCCAAGGGGGAAATGACTGTGCAAATGTGCAGGGCCAGATGGACTTTATATCATATCCACACACAAAGGAATCTCCTTTGGACTCCTAAAGGGCGAGTCCAGCAGGAATGGCAACACGTGCTTACAGAGCCAGCATTGACTGCATGGGCTGAGGCTGGAGGGTTGCCTGAGCTCTGCAAGGAGTCATAGGCAGCCTGCGTGGGCTCTATCATGAGACCCCTTTTCAACAGAAAACAAAAATCCCCCAATTTTTAATGTGAGAACATAGCTTTGGGGAGAGATCAAATTAGATCATGTTCTGTGTAGCAGGGCAACTCCAAAAGGAAGCCGGAAACTGCTTTAGAACATGTACCCTCCTGAAAGATGCCACCTTAAGACCGGCACCTGGCAAAACTCTAACCCTCCCCACCCCTCAGCCAACCCCCCTTCAGCCCAGCTAGATTCTTAGAGAGGACACTTCAGCCACTTGTCCAATCGAGCTTTATTCCTGCATTAATGATCCTACACGAGCAAGCAGGTTTCTCCCGCTACACAGACTATCCATCCCACCACCCTCCAACCCGCAAATGAAGCCATCAGGATTCACCCAGCAGCGAGGTTGGCACAAGTTGCTGCTTCTTAAGGAAACCAGAGCTTGCCCTTGGCGCCAGGCCAGAAATGGTGATGATTCGGCCAGCTCCCTCTTCCCCTGGCTGGGAGGAGCCGGCAAGCAAACAATCCATGACTAAGGTTTTGTGCAATCAGGGCCTTGGCTGACAGCAATCAAGTGTGGTCTCAGTAGTGTCCCTTCCTTTCTGACCCTGTCTGGGTTACTGTTGTCACTTTCCCAAATACCACAGCGGGCAGGACACTGACAGGAAGCCAAAAGCTGGTAGCAAGACCTGCAGACAACTCTCCTGCAGTGCCCTGGCCCTGGCTCCAGCTCACCTGCTGGAAAAGCCAAACCAGAATCCTGCCTGGGCCACAGCAGCTGGGAAGCAGTGACTGGAATAGAGACCATTCTCTTTCATCACGAGGACGGCACACAAAGCACCTCAATACCCACGAGGTAGGTTCTATCACTCTCCCCCACTTTACAGGGGGGGAATAGGCTCAACAGGAAAGCCACAGCCTTGCCTAATGATGAGGCTTTGTTAGGGAACGGTGTGATCTGAACCCCTGCTTATCAGTCCCCTAAAGTTACCCTTAGGACATAGGACATCTAAGAAAGTAAGACACCAGGAACAGGTGTCTTCTTTAAAGGGCTTTCTTAACTATTTAAGTTACTGTGATCCTGAACATATCTGTAGAGGAGAGGTGACAACAGCAGCGGAACTTCACCCTGCCAGAGTGGGAGAGGGAGCTCCAGGACACCCACAGCATCCAGCACCCCCAGGGAGATGCTTTATCCCAGAGCAGCAGAGCAGTGAGCCCAGAAGATTTGGCTCAGGGAGCCAGGGACAGTCTTGGACAGTCTTGTGGCACTTCCCCTGTACCTCCTGGGCACTACGATGCTAGTGTCCTTTGCAAAATGACAGGAATTGAAGAAAAGCATCCCTTAGATACCAGGTGCTGTGAACCCACACATGGACAGGTGAGTGCCCTGACCCCATCTCCCAGGTCTGCCTATAGAGACCACTCCCGGCTTCCTGCCCCACCCCACCACTCGCAGGCTCCATCCTCTCACTCCCTGCCACCCTGGGCCCCCCTTATGTCTCCATTGGTGCTCTGGGCCAGCTCATCAGGCCAGTACTGGTCCTCCATGTACTGCTCCACGTCAGTGCTGCTGTCGGGTGCCCTGTCCTCGGGATGGGCCTTGGCATTGTCGGCCTCTTGCTGTTCCCACTGCACCTCTACCAGCTTGTAGAGCTCCATTGCTGTCATGGCGTCTTCCACAGACGAGTGTCCCTGATGACCTACCTGTGGACAGGAGCAAAAGACATCACTAGGTGGTGAAATGGGCCTGACCATCAACGCAGAAGCGAAGCTGGCTTCTAAGGGTCAAGAGTACATATCCCAGAATGGAGGCTATTATGATTTAGAAACGAAATATATCCCAAAGGCTCCTGTGTTGTTCCCCAGCTGACAGTTCTATTATGAAAGATAATAGAAACTCTGAGGTGGGTCTTGGGAGTATTCTGTCTCTATTCCTCTCTGTTTCCTAGTCACTGTGGAGTATATAACTGCACATGCTCCCACCACGAGGTTCTGCCTTAGCACGTGGATCCGGGTAAACCATGAACCAAAATAATCCTCCCTTTATGTTGGGACTGGAGAGAATGCACAGTAGTTATAAGAACACTGGCTTCTCGTCCCTAGAACCGAGGCAGCTCACAACTGTCGATAACTCCAGTCCCAGAGGATCTGATGCCTTCTAGCCCCCAAAAGCATGCCACGTGTGTGGGGCATATAGAGTCACATGCAGGCCAAACACCAATACACACTAAAAAAAAAAAAAAAAAAAAAAACCACACTAAAAAAAAAAAAAAAATTTCGGCTCATTAAGTTAGAAGACGGATATCAAAACACAACAGAGGCCGGGCGGTGGTGGCGCACGCCTTTAATCCCAGCACTTGGCAGAGGCAGGCAGATCTTTGTGAGTTCAAGACCAGCCTGGTCTACAAGAGCTAGTTCCAGTGCAGGCTCCAAAGCCACAGAGAAACCCTGTCTCAAAAAAACTAAAAAAAAAGAACACAACAGAGTCACAGGCCCCTTGATCTAAGTGTGAGTCGGAATACATCCTATGGGGATATAGGATATAGCCAGGAGTCAGGTGGGCTAAGACTTAAAGAGATGAACCTAGAAAAACCTCTCACTAGGGAATTCACACAGGAAAGGAAGGGTCTACACCAGTGTGGCTTGTATGTAAGCGACAGTCCACAGCCCTATCCCAGTCAGACGAGCCTCCCCTCTCAAGAGATTCGGCACTACATACCTGGATCTTCTTGTGAAGCAGGTGCAGGGCCAGGTCCTTAAGGGAGACCCGAGCTCGGGTGTGGGAGCTGGGATGACTGAGCAGGTTTGGGACGTAAGTGGTATCCCGGGTCTGGCTCCGAGGATGAACGTACTTAAGGGCCTGGAAGTCATTGTGTAGCGCGTGCCCCACCACCACCTTGCCCTTCAAGAGCTTGAGGATCTGTGAGGAGAGGAGACAGGAAGGCCCTCGTCAGGAAGGAGACATGCCTGAGCTCCTGTGGCACTGGGCATGAACCGCCCTACAGGGAGGCAGTAGTGGGGGAGGAGAGAGTCTAGGCGCCCCATTTGACCTTGATGCCCCAAGTTTGAAAACCAATGCAAAAGGGATACTATCTCAGCATTCCAGGGGCCACTTGTGCGGGTCAAAGGAAGCCATGGATGTGAGCCAGCCTTCAAGTCGAGAGATTCCAGCGGCTTCCACTGGCCCAGGCACTTCTTGGCTGCAAGGTCTTCTCACCACCTCAGGCCTCAGCTCATCAGCCTTCCTTGGAGAGGCTCCCACAAGTCTCATCTATCGAGGAACTCTGGTCCTTCTTTAAAGCTATCCACACTTTCTAAGTATGTATCTGGCTTTCACAGTTAGCCCTTGGGATGATCTAGTTTCCCCCAATCCCCACTACAGTTGCTCCATTTGGCTTGACCAGTGCTGCTCACCGGAGCACAGCATTTACTGATTTCCTTTTGAGGCAAGGCTCTCACTCTGTAGTCCAAGGCACAGCATCAATCCTCCTACCTCAGCCTCCCAGCCAATTTATTTTCGGAACAAAGACCTGTTGGGCTGGGCGGTGGTGGCGCACGCCTTTAATCCCAGCACTTGGGAGGCAGAGGCAGGTGGATCTCTATGAGTTCGAGACCAGCCTGGTCTACAAGAGCTAGTTCCAGGGCAGGCTCCAAAGCCACAGAGAAACCCTGTCTCGAAAAACCAAAAAGACCCGTGCCTGGCACTGGTAGATACACAGTTAAGCAGAGGCCCTTGTTCCTTGCTCCTGTGGGCACTGGCTCTTCCTCTGTACCCTCTAAACCTGCTCTGCAGCTGTTTAGGCACATCCTGTTCCTCCCTGCCCAGCACCTTCCTCACACTCAGGGAAACAGGGCTAAAGGCCTGCTAACTCCCGTCACCAGCTGTTAGCCTTCCACAGCCCACCCGTTAGCACCGGACCCAGTTTCTGTGGCAGATGAGTAAGGTACATTTAGGTTTTTGGTTGGGATCACCCCAGTCTCATCAAATGGGACCGTCAATCCCCCAAGTGGATCTGGGGATCACCACCAACCTAGATGGCTGGGATCAGAGTTGGAGGGCTCACATGACCTTACGTTCCTGCTGCTTCTATTCATGAGCAAGTCTTTCCAAAGCAATGTTTAGGGCATCATGGAACATATCTAACTTAGGGTTTCTATTGCTGTGTTAACCACCACAACCATGAACAACTTGGGAAGAAAAGGGTTTATTTCATCTTTCAGCTCCAAACCACAGTCCATCACTGAGGGAGGTCAGGACAGGAACTCAACGGCAGGAACCTGGAGGCAGGAGCTGCTGCAGAGGCCATGGAGGCATGCTGCTTACTGGCTTGCTCAGCTTGCTTTCTTATACACCCAGGACCACAAGCCCAGGGGTAGCACTGCCCACAGTGGGCTGCTGGGCCCTCCCACACCAATCATCAATCAAGAAAATGTAGCACAGGCTTGCTCACAGGCCAATCTGATGGGGGCATTTTCACAATTTTAGTTCATGCTTCCCAGATGACTTTGGCTTATGTCAAGCTAACAAAAGTAGTTGGTACACTGTGACAAAGGTCACACACAAGATGAGGTTTATCAGTATTTCCCCGAACTGTCCTAATCCCAATAAAAAGTAGTTCTGTTCTAATGCTCGTTTTGAAAAAGTATTTGTTCTAATACAACTGTGACAGGGTACAACTTGAGGGTGTGAATTTCACCTTTGTTTCTGCATAATTTTACCCCTGAAGAAATACTACATGACTGCAGAAAGCTGCCATCAGCTGAGAAGAACCAAGAGCACAGAGCACTACAGATCTCAAATATCTGCCAGCAATTGTCTGTCTGGTGCTGAGCCATAGCAATCTCATAGAGTGTCAGACTCAGGACCCCCACCCCCACTTCCCACAGCCGCAACCTTCTCCTGCCCTTGCTGCCACAAGCAACCTTCAGGCCTTTCCTAGTCACGGGTCTCATTACTGTGTCCCTTGCATTTCCTAGCCATAGGCAAAAACTGTAGTGCCATTTTAATTAGGTCTCTCTTTGTTTCTGTGGCAGCATCAAGTCTTTTGAGTGTTGTGTCTTATAAATATATCTTTAATACATTATACATTAATATAATATATTTGTATATAATCATATCATCAATATAATGCTTATATAATTAATGCTTATCAAAATATCATGTGTTATAAATATGTAATATCATATGTAATTATATAATTATAATATTGCATATTGTATTAATATTTTTAATAACTATAATCCTTATAAATACACACACACACTTAAATTCAGTATCATGCCTGACTAGCATTTTCATGGCATAGGACAGTATGGAGGGCCTGGAGTCAATATCCCAGATGAGCAAGGGAGCAGTATCATGAAAACAGGGACTGCAATCTTTGGTACTAATTTTACCGATACTAGGCACATGGTTCTGTTGATTAATTAACCCTGTGGCTTATTTATGGGGCAAGCTTGCTTAGCATAAATTTTTTTATTTTTGTTTTTTTTCAATACAGGATTTCTCTGTGTAGCCCTAGCTGTCCTAGAACTCGCTTTGTAGACCAAGTTGGCCTTAAACTCACAGAGATCAGCACGCCTCTGCCTCCCTAGGGCTGGGATTAAAAGTGTGTGCTACCACACCCATCTTAGCTATGATTTTTAGACAATCACGTCAGAGCCCTAGAGATCTATGGGAACAGTCTTCATAAAAGACCCTGGGGCAGGCATCCTAGTCTACTTCCAAGGCTTTAACGTTCCCAAGGTCACATGCCTTTGCAGATTGCTAATATATTAGTGGGATCCCCCGACTAGTAATCATTTTTCCAAGTACTGAGAAACCAAAAGGAGATGGGCTTGAATGTGACCGGACTATAGGCAAAATTTCCGGCCTCCAAACATTTGTGAGTTGTTGTGCCTTTCCCATAGCCTTTCTATCAGCAGCCCCTGCCTAGCGTGGCAGCCCTGCAGATACAGCACCGGCATTTTAATAACACAATCTCTGGAAAAGGAACTGTAGGTTTGGTAAGCGATTTCGCAAGGACCCACACTCTCCGGTGGCAGTGGCGACTTAAATCAGGACTTCTCTCCCCAACCTGTCATTCTGGCCAAACAAGACCCCAGAGTCCTCACCTCTTTCTGGGCCACCTGGAAGGGGATGGCCTTGCGCATGTGCTGGCGGGTGATGCCGCTCCAGCGGGTACGGTAGTCCACAATGGGCATCTCAGGCCGGACGTACTTGTCGTAGAGAACATCACCACTGTAACTCACCACAGAGCAGCGGGCCAGCTCACTCACACGCCCATGGGGCCCTGTCCCCACCATCTCACAGTCAATGGCGACACACTTGCTGGGCCCAGGCCCTGGGGCTTCTCTGGGGACAGGCCTTTTACTGCATGAGCCACCACCACCAGACCTGGCTTTGGGACGTTGCCTTCTGCTGCCCGAAGGCTCTGTGTCTGCTGGTGTCTGTGACGGGGAGGGCGGAGGGCAGGATCCTGGTCCTGGGGCCATGCTTGACAGCTCCTGCTCCTGTAGCAAGGCTTTGCGGGCCATGAACCGCTGGTGCTGCCGGCTTCTCCTCTTGTGTCTTTTCCGAACCACATCCTTGGCATTCAGGCTGGTGAGGGATGGACACTGAGAAGCCTCAGGGGCTTCTCCCAGCACCATGCCAGGCAGCTCACAGCTGGAGGCAAGAGGAGCCCTGGGGGCTATCTTCCAAAGGGGCAGTGCGCTGGGGAGAGACCACATAGGAAGAGGGGCTGGGAGGAGGGTGCCAGGCCACACTGCCTTGCATCTTGTGACATTTGCAGCTCAAGCACCTGACGGGAACTCAGACAACTTTACTAAGAACTGCACTTTACACCGCACATACCATACATGCCTTCTGCAAAGGCCACATGCTGTCATTCCACCTCCCACTGACATCACCAAGTACCATCGCCCTTATTCTGCAGAAGAGAAATGAAGCCCGGAAGCTGAGAAACTTGGTTAAAGGCTGACAGGAATCCAGAGTCCACGCTGAAGCTCGCCTCTAAAAGCCATAGGAGGATGGCTACAGGAAAGCAAAGTTACAGCGACAGATTCCAGCTAACGTCACTCATCTGAAATCCCCAATGCTGAAATTTGCAGAGTAAGGTTTAACCTAGGTCTCTATAAACTGCTGTGCCCTCCCCCTGGCCCCGGTTTGGCATACATACACCCCACACAGTAGGCTACATAGTTAGCTTTCTGCCCCCTTCCTCCAGCGAGGCTGATTCTCTGCCCCACACTGGGCAGCCAGCTATGCTTAGGCCGCAGCTGCCTCCATCTGGACTCGCTGCCCCTCCCAACAGACACCCCTCCAAGGCCTGCCCACCCAGCTGTAGCTCTGTAACCCTTGCATCTCCCAGTGTTGCCAGGAGGTTCTCTGGGGTCCCAACTGTGCCAGAGGCTGGGCGGCTGAGAAGATGGATCCTGGGCCGAGAAGCCTGGTCTGACCAGAGACACAGCAGTGTCAAGAGTTGGTTAGAAGCTCGAGAAGCAGAAACAAGACTAAGAGCCTGCGGATGGTTCCTAGAAGTCACTTCCGCGTACATGGGGAACAGTAACCCCGCGGTGAAGAGGGAGGGGGCAGTGGAGACACCAAGGATGAAGGCCTGTCAGAGGAATAACCTGGTGCTGGGGCAGAGGGGCCACCTGAGGTCACCAGGTCACACTAGAAAGTATAAGATGGATTACAGCTTCCTTTGTAACACTTCATCTTCTGCCACTGACCTGTGTGATCCTTCCACAAGCCACCCTCACCCCAGGCTGGTGTCCTCAGCCTGGTGTCTGTTGGTCAAGTGAGGGAGGCCCGAGACACCCAGCTGGACCAGTAACAACTGGACCAGTAGCACTGATCCAGGATGTTAACTGTCTATTGGGGAGCAAAGAAATTCAGCTGTGCGATACATTGAGGTTTCCACTCCTCAGGCAACAGGTGGTCCTCCTCAGAGCTCCCTCACGGCAGCAAGCATCTGCATGAGGAGTACTGACCCACTTAGCCAGGGGGAGACTCAGTGACTGTTGCTGACTCAACTGCTCTCAGCCTGCTCAACCGGTCTCCAAAAGAGCACCCCCTCTTTTCAAAAGAGGCTGTCAGCAACTCCCTCCTATCTACAAACTCAACTGCATCTCAACTTGCCTTGGCCCAGCAGTGCGAGGAAAACTGGCCTACAAGACCTGCGCTGGCCCTGCTGCTGATCATGGACTTTGTGGGTGGACGGACTTTCCCTGCTGGCAAGGTTTGAAAGAGGCTAAAATTAGGTTCCCTCGAGAAGTCGACTGTGTGGCCTTGTATTTGAAGAGATAAAAGCAGTCATCTCACACCACCGTCTCTGGCCCTATGGACAGACGTGTTGGAACCAACAATTACCAAGGGAGCCCACTTCTACGCTGGCAGCCCCTGAATGGAGCTCAATTTAGCTGGGGTAAAGTAGCCAGAGGCCACAGCCCCATGGGCAGGGGCATGCACAAAGTGTCCTCACCTTAACTCGGCTCACTCGGCTTTCCGGTGACGGTCCCTGGTCCTAAAGGACTCCAGATGAGACGGCTCCCAAGGAAATGCCAAGCCTAAGGGCCATCTGCCTGCTGGCAGACCAGGAGTCTATCAGAGGGCCGGTCGAGACCCTGTTCTAGCACGAACTAACCAGATGACCTCGGGAAGTCACTGTCCCTTAACCACTAACCGCGAGCTTGGAATAGGTAGAAGGCAACGGTTGGGGACAGGACCCGAGACCCAATCCTCAAGTCACGATACTGATAATCAATCACCCCGGTTTGGGAATGTCTGGCGCACTAAGGTTTCCGGTGCTATCCAAACGCTTACCAGATCAAGAAAATAAGAAAGAAAGAAAGAAAGAAAAAGTGCGAGGAGAGCCCCGTGCTCCCCAGAGGACAACCGCCGTCCGGTTTAGCTCCTCGCCAGCACCGCCCCCTCCTCAGGCCCACAGTCCCCAAGCCAGGCCGGGATCGCGTGAGGCCGGCCGCAAGCCCGCCTGGCTGCACACCGCTCCGCTCCGCCCCGCCCTGAGAGCGGCAGGCGACCGGCGACAGGAACCGGCGGCCCGGGATCCCCCACGGCAGACCCCCAGTTTACCTGAAGACCCGGCCGCGTTTCCCGGCCTACACGTGGAATTCTTGCCGGTTGAGCCGGCTGCTTGCCCGGACAAGCCCGGCTTCTGCTGTCTGTCTATTGGTTGGCTGGGACGTAGCGCCCGCCTAAGGCCTCTTCTGATTGGTTCTTCTTGAGTGGGTGTGCCAGACCTGAAGGGGAGGAGCTATAGACGGGGGCGTGGCTTGTGCGGGGAAAGGGCGGTGTTCGGAGGTTTGCGGGAGACCGAATGACACATGCGCTCTTTGCTACTGACGCCCGTGAAGGCGTCCGGTTTCTGATTTGATGCCCAGTGATATGCAGCCTTTTAAAATCTAGTGACACACGCAGCACACCCACGTCTGCCTAGGGGGAACTGTAGCCCATCCTGCCTCCGGGTTCTGAGAATCCGGTGAAATATTAGCAGTGTACTTAATGCGGTGGTGGCGCGCGGTGGATTAACCCAGCACTCGGGAGGCAGAGGCAGGTGGATCTCTGTGAGTTCCAGGACAGCCTGGCCTACAGACCTAGTTCCAGAACATCCAGGGCTACACAAAGAAACCCTGGCTTGAACCCCCACCCCAAAATAAAATATAAAATAATGTAATAAAATAGACTGACTGCTCTTCCAGAGGTTCTGAGTTCAATTCCCGGCAACCATAAGGTGGCTCACAACAATCTGTAATGAGATCTGGCGCCCTCTTCTGGCCTGAAGGCATATATGCAGACAGAACACTGTATACGTTGTAAATACATAAATAAATCTTTTTTTTTTTTTGGTTTTTCGAGACAGGGTTTCTCTGTGGTTTTGGAGTTTGTGCTGGCACTAGCTCTTGTAGACCAGGCTGGTCTCGAACTCACAGAGATCCGCCTGCCTCTGCCTCCCGAATGCTGGGATTAAAGGCGTGTGCCACCACCGCCTGGTTTAAATAAATCTTTTTTTAAAAAAAATATGGGGCTGGAGAGATGGCTCAGAGGTTAAGAACACTGGCTGTTCTTCCAGAGGTCCTGAGTTCAATTCCCAGCAACCACATGGTGGCTCACAACCATCTGTAATGAGATCTGGCGCCCTCTTCTGGTGTGTGGGCATATATGGAAGCACACAATGTTGTATACTTAATAAATAAATCTTTAAAATAAAAAAATAAAAAAAATATGCTGCCGGGGCACATATATATATGCTTTAATAATGATATACAGTTTATGATAAACTTGGAAAATCAGGTTCACTTCTGCACTTATTTTCCAATTCATTTATCTATCTTTCAACTTCAATATTTATTTGATTTGATTTTTTTTGAGACAGGGTCTCTTGTAGCCCAGGCTGCCCCCACATTTTCTTTTTCTCCCTTGCATCAAGTTGATTTAATGTTCCCGCATTTTCTGTGTAGCCGAGGATGAATTTGAACTTCTGATCCTCTTGCCTCCCACATCCCAGTGTTAGGATTCCAACTGCTTGCCACCACACCCAGCTTACCTTTCCAAGAGTCTTCTCATGTGTTTCTAAAAATTGAGGATGTGATGGGCAGGAAAGCCAGCTCGGCCTACACACCGAGGCACTGTCTCTCAAGATAGTGTGCTGGGTAGTGGTGGCACATGCCTGTTATCCTAACACTTGGGAGGCGAGAGCAAAGGTTGAGGGGTACAAGGTCATCCTGGGCTACTCAGCAAGTTGGAAAACACCTGGCTTACAAGGGTGCCGTCTCAAAAACAAAATAAAAAAAAAAACAATTGGCAAAGTTAAAATCAAAATGGCTGTCCTATTGAGGTTTGCACCTTATATGCCAATGTTGGGTTTTGTTGATTTGGGAAAGCTTTTTGCCTTTTGTTTTCAATACATTTATTTTGTATCTATGCAGGTATGCACAGGCCACGGAGTCAGAAGACAACCTGCGGGAGTTGGTTCTCTCCTCCTCCAGGTGGGTTCTGGGGTTCCAACTCCTGCAGCAAGCTCCTTTACCCTCTGAACCATCTCACCAGCCCATATTTTTAAGAATCTCATGTAGCCCAGGTTGGCCTTTAGCTTTCTAGTTGTTGTTTTTGTGTTTCGAGACAGGGTTTCTCTGTAGCTTTGGAGCCTGTCCTGGAACTCCCTCTGTAGACCAGGCTGGCCTTGAACTCACGGAGATCCACCTGTCTCTGCCTCTGGGGTGCTGGAATTAAAAGTGTGCACCACCACTGCCGGTTTACCTTGAATTTACCTCCACCTTCCATGAGCTAAAATTAAAAGCTTGTACTGCCACACTCAGTGTATAAGGTGCAGGGGGTGGGACCCATAACTTCCTTACGCAGCACTCTACCAACTTGCTTTATCTCCAACCCTTGTATTTTATGGTGTGTGTTCGCACGTGTGTGTGCATGTGCATTTAGGTCTCCTTCTATCAGATGGTCCTGGGTGTTGAACTTGGCTGTCACATACGCCAGCAAGCTCATTTTTACCAGCTGAGCAATCATGCCGGCCTCAAAAAGATGGCAGTATTTCTGTGCATCCTTTGTGACTACTTAGGTTTATGACAGAAATATTAGCAAACAAAAAAAATGGAGGTTCCAGCCATTCGGGACAGTTGTCATTTTGACTGTGGATGACAGGACTCATCCCCACTTCTCAAGGGAAGCCTCTGCACTTCACTTTCCCAACCCTGGAGTGAAAACATCTGTTCTCTGTCCAAAAGGATTGGGGCTTTTCCATGAAAGAAACTTTGTGAGTTGGGCCCTGCTCTAGTCCCACCTTTAGGGACCCCTCCCTCTCCATCTTTTCAATCAGGAAGCACAGTTTGATCGCCAAACCAGGCATGGTGGTGAACCGCTGCTGTCACAGCACTTGGGAGGTAGAGGCAGGGGGATCAGAAGTGCAAGTGGGAGAAGGGAAGCATTTGGGACGTAAGACTTGATTTTTTTTTTTTTTTGGTTTCTTCATTTTCCAATAAAGTGTTTCTCTGTGTAGCCCTGACTGTCCTGAACAGTTCTGCCGGCCTCTGCCTCCTGAGTGCTGGGATTAAAGGCGTGGGCCACCCCCACCTGGCGAGAATTGATGCTTTGCTTTTGCAAATTATTGTGCACGATGTGCTGTCCTGCCTGCCATGTGTACCCATTCTGAGGACAGCTGCAGGTGCTGTGGGAATGCCCTTGGAAACTGGGTGCAGACCTGAAAGGGGATGCTCATCTGATAGGATTTCAGAGTGGTGGTTCTTTATGCGCCAGAGGCACGGGCATTACCTGGGAAGTGGCTGGATTCACCGAATGAAAAGCAAGGGGGTGGGACCTAGCAATTTGTGAGTGTTGCCATGGATAGAACATGGGGCCTCAGCACATATTAGGCAAGTCCTTCACCACTGAGCCACACCACCAGCCCAGCAACCTGTCTCCAAGCTAACAGGCTGCTTAGCAGTGATCCAGAAGCAGGACCATGTTCACATGTAAATCATTCACTGACTGCTCACACGGCTTCCCCTTCCAACAGCACTCCAGACTCAACGGTGGCTGAGCCGGACTTTGGACCTAGACATTTGTGGTGCCATTATATTCTCCCAGCTCCTGAGAAGGTGCAGCACTCAGGCCTGGGTTAATACTACACTTTATTTTTTATTATGCAAGACTGGGGTGTTTCCATCTGGAGAATTTTATTCCCCATTGTTGCTTGCTAAGCCACATCTTTTTCACATATCAAATTAATCCTTAAATCAGTAGTCCTCAGTTTCGTCTGATCCTGGAGAGCTTGGAAAACTACCGACGTTTGAGTCACAGCCCAAGATTCTGATTTTATCAAGTCTTTGACCTGGCCCACCCAGAACGGCCGCTGAAGAGCGTGTACCCAGAGACCAGCAGAGGGCGCTGCAGCCCTGTGTATTAAAGCAAACGTTCGCACTGTGATCTTACCAGAGATTCTGACCCTTGAGTCAACGACCCCTTTGTGTTGTAGACTTCCTAAAAACGTCACCTTATCTTAGTAAAGAATTGTCTGTTTTGCCAAGTAACTTAAGAGGCAAGTTGTCACCTGTCTAAACTTGATTTGTGTCTTTAAAATGAGAGGTTTGATCATACTACATCTTTTTTTTTTTTTTTTTTTTGGTTTTACGAGACAGGGTTTTTCTGTGGCTTTGGAGCCTGGGCTGAAACTAGCTCTTGTAGACCAGGCTGGTCTCAAACTCACAAAGATCCGCCTGCCTCTGCCTCCCGAGTGCTGGGATTAAAGGCGAGCGCCACCACCACCCAGCGCATATTTTTTATTATGTATCGATTGACTTGAAATAGACAAGATGTTGCCCTAGGGATGGGGAAGATTAATATTAAATGGACTGATAAAACTACATGGCAAGGCTCCTAAAAAGATGTAGTCTCACTTATTCTGGCTTCAGAGTAAAAGACTGGTGACCTAGGCTGGTGAAGAGGAAAACTGACAAGAGGCATGCAACCCCACCCCTTGCCTAATTATCATAACCACCCAGATAGGTAGATGGGGTCAGTTACATCTGAAGCTCAGAGATGGCAAGTGCCTATCTCAAAGTCACACAGCGTGAAAGCAGAGGAAGGAGGCTTGAAAGGGAGGAGTGTGATTTCAGAGCCAGGACTGTGCTCCACACCCATAGGGTGGGTCTTATCCAGCTCTCAGATGAGAGATGTACCTCACGTCCTTCCCCTCCTAAAGTCTGGCTTCGTGAGCACAAGATGGAATCCTTCTCTTCCCCGTGTCACCCCTGGATGTGGAGGGCATCTGGGGAGAGACTCCAAGTCCCTCCTTTCCTCTTGCCAACTCTGCACACCCTCTCTTTTAACACTCCCCGGTGTAAGCAGGTCCACGCCGCCTGCTGCTAGCAGGACGCACACCTGCTGAGTGACCCAATTTGTAGCCTTCTTGAGTGTGAATGAGATTTTCAATAGGACTGGCTGCCTACTGGCAGGGTTGGAGCAAGGAGAAACTCGAGAGGCTGGAAATTGGAAAGAGCCACTTGGAGGAGGGGCGTTGGCAATGGGGATGAAGTGTCGTGGTTCAGAGAGGCTAAGTGCCTTTTTCAAAGGTCACAACGGCTGGCTTCCAAGTGGTAGACTGCCCTGTTGAGCTGCGCTTAGCCAAAGGTTCCTGGTCATGATTTCTAAAGGTGACTGGCCACTCTCGGTGTGAGGTGCTGCACCCCACTCTGCTTCACGGGTTGGGGACGACATGCAACTCAGCATGGAAGGGACTCGAGCTTGTTGCTGAGAAACTTATTTCCACCTAGGATGTCAACATCAGGACTTGGTGCCCACCTTAGGGGAAGGTGGCCTCCAGACAGGAGCATCAAGGAAGGGAGGAGCTGGGGTGTAGCACAGGGGTACAGCACTTGTTTAGTATGCATGGGACCCTAGGTTCCGTCTCTAGTACTGCAAAAGAATGAATGAGTGAATGTCAGGAAGGAGGGAGGGGAAGCAAGGAGGGCAAAGAGCAAGAGAGGAGGAAAAGAAGAGAAAGCAAAGAAAAGGCGGGGTTGGGGGGGCAGAATCGGAGGGGTAGAGTGCTTGCTTCTCTGTGGGAAGCCTCGGGTTTGTGCCCCAACACTGCATAAACCAAGCGTGGTTGCACATGCCTGTGATCCCAGCACTCAGGAGGATCAGGAGTTCAAGATCATCCTCAGCTAGCTACCAAGGTAATTGAAGGCTAGCCTGGGCTACGAGACACCCAGAAAGAAGATGGAGGACAGGGAAGGCTTTCCTTGGTCCTTCACTTATTTATTTCCTTTTGAGATAGATGTTTACTGTGTAGCCCAGGCTAGTCTCTGCCTTCCTGAGAGCTGGAATTAAAGGCATGTGCTACCACGTTCTTGGGAAAATGACTACTTTTGACATTGAGGCAGCCTCCAAGCACAGGCAGGGGACAGGGCTTCCAAAATTCCATTTCTTGTCATTGAAAAAGTTCTTCCTGTATCATCACTCCCCACAGGCAGGCACAGACGTTCCGGACCAGCCGGGATTGGATGGCCCACTTGCCCACAAGGGAATAAATAACCTCCTGGACTCCTAGGTTGGGAGCGCACACGCTTGTGCTAGTATACACGGTCATCTGCCCTCTGTGAGCCCTGTGTGTTGGCCCCGTGGTGCCTCTCACCAAGGTGAAGTTTATGAGGTGAATGAATAAGCCCATAGAAGGGTTTGTGGGTGCAGAACAGCTCACCATCCCCCAGGACAGGCATCCTGTCCCCTGTCCCACTCTAGATACCATGTCCTTGTTTCTGGAGGTGTCCCTCTGAGTTGTCATTAGCCGCGACATCAGAGGAATATTTCGGTGGTTTCTGGAGGTGTTTGCTAGGGAACGGAGGAGGCAAAGAAAAGACATCCAGAAACGGGGCTCCCCCGCCTTCCCACAGCTGCCGAGAGGACCAGCACCATGTGGTAGACTGGGACTTGTTGTTGGGTATAGAGAGACAACAACAAAATCACTAGTCTTCCATACGGGGCTGGCCGGTCCATGGCCTTGCTGACTGCCTCCTCTGGGCCTTGACCCCACCACCTGTCAGCAGCAGCTGGACATTCCTGTAGCGAAGGCCAGCTTTTCTCCCTCCACTTCCACGATCCCTATGTTCTCCACGACACTCCCCACCTCCCCAGATATACCTCCCTCCCCTCCCAGAACTCCCCAGAGCTTCAAATGGGGGGGGGAATAATTTCTCTACTTTTTTTCCTCCCTCTGGAGTGCCTTATTTTCCACAGTGAAGACGCTTCCTCTAATCACAGGGAAATCTTATTCCTCACAGGATGCAGGTGGGCAGCTCGTCTCTATATTTTCTTCAAGTATCATAAAAGCCTGTGCAGAGAAAGGAGAAAAGAAAGAGCTCCAAATAGTGCCCACCTCAGCCTTCTTCTCTCTGTCCCAAGGGTTCCCAAGAGCCCAAGATGAACATCATCCCAGTGCTCATGAGTCACAACTCAGAGTGAAGTGGGACTAGGGCAGGGGACGTAGACTGTATGGTTGGTTCATTTCTCTTGCTGATAGAAAGCAGGAGAGGCCTCCAGTGCTGAGCCAGCCTCTAATTGCACGGGTAGGGCACATCCGCTCCTTAATTAGGAAAAGCCACAATATCCTGGCAACTCCAAAAGCGCACGGCCCTAATTGTATCTCTGCAGCAGCTGAAGGATTATTACCCTTCCCGATTGGTGCTTTTAATTCCCTTGCCTTTTAATTGCCAGCTCTTCCTTTTCGCCCCACCCCTCCTCCATTCTTTGATTTGTTCTGTTCATCTAGCCTGGGGAAGGGCTTGCCTAGACATGGAGAAATTCAGAGACAGATGGGGTAGGAATGATTGGAGAAGGCCTTTCTGTCCAACCCCTTCAGAGTCCAGAGCTTGGGACAGATCTACACAGACCTGACTGAACCCCCAAGGCGTGCCTTGTGGAGGATGCAAGACATGACCCCAGTCCTAATGCAGGTTTGGAGTCCTAATGCTCTGAGGTTTGGAGACCCCAGTGTACACTCAAGAACAAACAAGTCTAACTGGGCTGCTGAGCCATGAACGGGTAGTAGAAAAGGTTGATACTTACAGTATTTCTGGAGGACGCGGAACTTTCTTCAGGACCTTCCGAATGACCTTCAGGTGTTAAGAGACATGCTAAAGTACATGACAGAAAACTTCGGAGAGAAGCGATCTGTATCCTTGACTCAAAAGCCACCAACTGGGTCACTGCCCTACCCTAAGCTCCCCAAGGGAGTGGGGGCTCTTACTAACCAGCCCGGCAAAACAGTGGCAAAGAGGCAGAGTTCAGAGGCAGCAGAACTGTGAGTGGGACCAACCCACTGCTACTGCCTTTCTCCTGATAGATCTGGCGAGAACGGTTGGCCTGATGGTGGTTCAGGCTCTCTGAAATTCTTAAACTCCAGCCTCTCTCTGAGTTGGAGGAAGATGCTATAGTCTGAGAGGACGGCATCTTGGAAAAGTGACCTGCCCTTGAGCCCACTGTCACTCCCCACTTCTCATTTCTTTCCTCTGAATTTAGAGCTGTCCCCTTAGCAACCCTGGTTTCCATGGTTTCCTCCATGACAACGATCCCCAAACCCCTCCTCTCTTTTACCTCATGACAGTAATGGGTGATAGGAATCCTCAGTATGGCCACTCCATGTAACCATGGTAACAATTAATTGAGCCTTTATGTATCTTTTGTGAAGCAGGCTGGAGACTATGAAGCTTTAGATATGGAGGAAGAGCCTGAGGTGGGGGTGGGTACAGGACTTGAACTAACATTCTCACAGAGAAGTCAGGGGGCTTTTCTCAGTACTGTCCTGAAAGACTTAGTCTGAGGAATCAGAGTCTCTAATATGCACTGGAGCTCATGGTCCCAATTATATTCAGCATGGGGAGGGGGCAAAGAAGGTGTCCCTTGATGGCAAAATCCTGGCCAGGTGTCTGACTACTCCCAAGAACCAAGGAGAGACAAACTGAGTGTGTACTCACGTTCAGGCATCCTCCAAGCTGCCGTCAGGGCGCTTGTCCGAGATGAAGGGGACCTTCAGTGGACGCCCCGGCCCACCTTTCTTCCTGAGAAGTGCAAATTGGCATCAGCATTTCAGGGCTTGGAACAGAGAAGAAGAAAACAGGGACAGAAAAGCTGACCTGCCAAGGACAGTTCCAGGGACCCTCACCACCTACCTGCTAGAAGCCTTCCTGGGCAGTGGTCAGTTTGCTCTTCTACCATATTAGAGTTGTGGTTGCCATTCATCCCGGTTCTCACACCAAAAGGGCAGCTGTGAAGTTGCCAAAGGGCAAAAGCAAAAGCACCCTGGAGCACGAGGCTGAGCAGAGTGAGTCCAAAACACAGAGATGCCTGCCCATCGCAGGTGAGGCAGCATTCGGCCTCTTCTTCTCCATCCTGTTCCCTCCAAATTTTCACAAATCCCTCACACTTAAGGACCAAATCTATATTCCTAGAGAGCTCAGATCCCTGTGCCCCTGGTGTACTGATGCTAGGAATAACGTGTACTGGCTTGGAAATATATTTATGATGCATCATAAAATGGGAAAACACAGAACAACGTATTCTGTGAATATGTTCGAGTGAGCCACCAATAGCTAAGTGGGAAACTTAATTTGTGTGAATCAAGTGCAATCTGAAAGCAAAACCTTGATCCTAGGTTCCAAAATTCAGAACCCGTCCTTTGCTCCTGGGTAAAACTAAGGCAGATTCAGTCATTCTGGGTACCTTGCTCTCTCAGCTACTCAGTAAAGGATAAATGTCATCCTCTTATTGGTCGACAAGGTGATACATACCAACCAATGAGACACTGGCTTTCCTTTCTGGCCAATAAGGTCTAAGTTATCTTCTTATTTCTTTTCTTTATTGATATTTATTGAGCTCTACATTTTTCTCTGCTCCCCTCCCTGCCTCTCCCCTCTCTCCTTCAACTCTCCCCCAATGTCCCTATGCTCCCAATTTACTCAGGAGATCTTGTCTTTTTATACTTTCCCATGTATATTAGGTCTATGTAAGTCTCTCTTAGTGTCCATATTGTTGTCTAAGTTCTCTATAATTATGGTTTGTAGGCTGGCTTTCTTTGCTTTATGTTTAAAAACCACCTATGAGTGAGTACATGTGACAACTGTCTTTCTGTGTCTGGGTTACCTCTAAGTTATCTTCTTGAAAGGAAAGTAAACCCTTTGTCCATAAAGAAATGAGAAAAAAAAGAATAATAATTTTTTTAAGTAAAAAGACTATTGTTGCTATGGTGCATTACTGATGTGATCAGTGATAGCTGTCCCAGAGAACAAGTAAAGGAAAGGCAGTTCTCTGAGCAGAAAACTGAAAAAAGCAGACCAGCTGTCTGGTCTGGTGTAAAAAGAAATTTCTAGAGTAACTTAGAATGGCTCTTTATAAAACTGTATGAGCAATACGGGGTGGGTGAACGGAAGTATTGCATTTGTTAGTGTGAGGCATCCTGGGAGTTACTGCCTGGAACGGGAGGCTTCCCCTCCACCTGTGTCACCAGGTGACAGCAGTGTGAAACATGACTCTGTTTCAGAAGCAGCAAGTTCTGGGCTCTTACTGAGAACCACTAGGTGAATCAATGCCTACAACAGGTCGTTCTGGCGCCTTCCTAGGCATTTCCTTTTTCCCTTCGGGCCCTGAGAAGGCTACAGTCACCTTTGAGAGTCTGTGGGTCCGATGATTTCCAGCCCGTGTTCCAGGAGAATGCAGACAAGTGATGTTGGTCGATGGAAACCAGAGTCAGTGCTTGCCGGTCCAGGGCCAGAGGACCGAGTCTGCAAGTGTGGGCTTTAAGGAAGCCAATGCAGAGGAGGAAAAAAGCAGGGAAGACTTTTGAAGAATCCAGTGCTGCTGTACAAGAGGCTAAGGAAGAGAGAGACATGTCTACCTGGCTACACTCTGTGTGAAGTTCGGGGTGAGGCAATCCAGACCCATCCCCCCACGTAAGGAGTGGGAGGGGGCTGCCGAATCAATTGTATATACTGCAGATGCACTTAAACAATATCCTTGCATCTCTCTTGTTCGTCATTTACAGGGGAAAGGGTATGTGGCAGGGGCTGGTTACAGGAGATCAGCTCCTCTAGTATAAAAGGCAAATGAGAGGACCCTAAACTGCAAGTCCCGAGAAAATAGCTGGGCAGGTTCTGATTACATCTCTGAAGTGGGCTGGGGTACGGGCGGGAAGGATTTCCTGGGTCTTACCTCCTTGACTTAAGGGGGAAAATCACCTTCTAAGGCGTCCTCACTGGTAATTACAGCAAGCAGTACATGGGAATGGCGGTGACTCCCACGCAGCCCAGGAGATATTTAATTTAGAGAATCAAGGTGCTCACAGATAAACAGTAGCCAAAGCCCCTCCATTCACTGTTACCAAGGCAACAGGAAGCAGGGGCTGCGGGTGGTTGCTTGGTAACCACACTCGAGCTGGCGTCCTGTCCGCTCTGCTCTTCTCCTCTCCTCCCCCACCTCCATTAGCCCTTTTGTGACAGCCTCTCCCCCTCCCTGGCTTTTTCCTCCCTGGCAAAACAATCATCTGTGCTCCTCTACAAAGGCCCTTAGGGCTTCTTCAGATTAAAAGAAAATGTGTACCTGGATGTTCATTTTGGGCAGACATCATCTACCCGCAAAGGTTGGCACCCAGACAAAATGTACTATTTCCTACCATAGTCTCAATATCTTTTCTCTCCAACTTCATTTTTTTCATTCATTTACTCCTAGTAAGACTTAGGGAGAAGACAGACTCAAATGTGGCGATTCTTCATAGAACACTAGTGCCCAGGGACCCCACCAGACCCTGTGGGTTCATCTCTATTTCCCCTCTGGTTTAGGTAGTGAAGGCGACATAGAATTCCCTAGGCACTCGAACCCTTGGAGAAATGAGAAAGCCGAGTGCCCCCCATCCCACTTCCTCTACATACTGCGTCTCACCTCCTGGCCTCCTCTGAATGAACTCTGTGGGAGTGCGGGCATGTGCCCCAGAGGTTGAGCACCCGACCCATGGTGCTGTGGGGACCAGGTGCTGTCCAGCTTCTGGTGCTGAAGCCGGGATCCTCAGGGAGGGGCTACAGGGACCTTAAGTAGCCAGATCCTGACCTTCAGACAGGGACCCTGAAAGTGGGAAGGCGAGACTAGGTTATATCTGCCCTGTTTTCACCTTTTCCCCGGCCCCCACAGTCCCTTGAAGCCTCTCCCTTCCCTTCCCCAGGCAAGAGGGTAGGAAGTGGTGTTGCCTGCCTTGGGATGGTTACCCGCTGCTTTTCCTGGCACTATACGTTTTTCTTCTGTGGGCTCTGGACTCTCGGGTTGCTCCCCAGCAGAATCACCGCCTACTCCCGCGTGGACTCCTGGCGCTCGGATCTTGTGGGACGCTTTCCCGCAGGCAACAGGTCGGCTACATCTACGGTCTGATGGAAAGACGCGGAAGACCCGGCGGCAGCGCGGGGCTTCGCACTCATCACAACCCTTTTACTCCAGGAGGCAGGAGAGCTCAGTGCCAGCTCCGGAGCCGCTTTCTCAGCCCGCCGTTTTGGAGGAAGGGAGACGACATACTTATAGCCGAGCCGCCCCCTTCCCTCCCCTCCAGGGCAGCCCCGGGAGCTCGACCTCGCGAATCTGGTTGGGACTTGGGGTTGGCTGCTCCTCCAATCTCAACCCCTGACCAGGTGAAGGGACTAGACAGGAACACTGGCTGGGATTGAGGCGGCCGCAGGGGAAAGCCTCTGCTTTCTGCTTCTATCGGGAAGAAACCCCCTTCATCCCGGAGTCAAAGCGTGGGCGCGGGGACTGGGTGGATGCGGAGGATGCTTGGTGGTGGAGCTTTCGGTGGGTACTTGCCTGACTCGGGTTGTCTGTCCTGTCCGCCGCAGTGTATACGCTGAGGGGAGGTAGGTAGGACTGGAGTCGCAGCATTCTCCCAAGCGCGGATATGGTGGTCGCTCGCTGGACTTCGTGGGGACAGGGGCACAGCAGCTTTAAAGCCGAGACCAGCCTACAGGTGGCCTGTCAGGGAGGCGGACGTCTGTGACGTCATCTTGAAGGCGAGCTGGCGGGGACAGGAGGAGGGAGGAAGAGGAGGGGGTCATCGCGCTTCACATCAAAAGTCCCCTGTGGCCATGGCAACAGCTTCCGAGGAGAAGCGAAGGGGTACAGCGCCTGCCCGGAGTCTCTCTCTCTCCTGAGAGCCACTTAGTGCGGATGCAGGAGTCCTGAATTTAGCCTTGCTCGCACCTGGCGAGGCAATCAGTGAAAGGTCCTCCTCGTAGCCCTTGCCCAGGCTGGTGAGAGCCTGAAATCAGCTGCCCTTAGGCTCCCAGAGGCTACGTAGCAGAATCCTGCACTTTTAGCCTTCTACCCCACCCCCACCCAGCCGGTGAGATCCGGCTCACTTCACCACACACAGCAATTTTCTTTAATTCCGGGACTTGACAGCTCAAGGTTCCTACTCCCTTTCCAGCGACCAGCGCGCTCCTGAGCTCCCCACCCCCACGAGGCGGCGCCCACGCAGAACCACCTGTCTCGGTCCTCATACCTGGCCCGGATGCTCGCCAAGGGCTTCAGAAGCAGCCAACCAAACCAGGAAATAGCAAGCCTTCCTAGGATCTTAGGTGTCAAACTCATGGCAACGCACTCCGTAGACACAGAAGCATTAACTAACCCTCTCCTTGGTCAGAAAGACTGGAGAATTTCTTATGGAAATCTGGATTTTCCTCTTCAATGGAGTCTTGATGTAATTCTCTTGTTGAAAGGGCTGGGGCTCGAGGCCTGCCTCTTGGTTTTGGCAGTGTTACTAAGGCTATTTTGTTACCACCCTGACATTCATATATATTTCCTTTATAGTTAAGGGGGAGGTGACTTGTGCTTGATCCTCACCTGTCTCATTTCACTGATGTTACTAGAGGGGTCTTGGAGGCATGTGGATTTCCTGACCCACACTGCTCAGAAGCTAATGGCGGCTTCCCTCAGGGCCAGTTCCCACTTCGCGCTGGAGAGTGCCCTGAAGACCCGACTCTGGACCAACACACAGGCAACACAAGCAGTGGGGCATCTCCTGCTAGGGGTGTGTGTGTGTGTGTGTGTGTGTGTGTGTGTGTGGCAGGGATGGTCCTTTCCTCTTTCTATGTTCACATTTTAAAATATCGTAAACCAGGAATGGTTGTGTCTGCCTCTTGTCCCAGCACTTGGACTTGGGATGTGGAAGGGGTAGGACCGTAAGTTCAAGGTCGAATATTCAGTTGCTTGGAAACACTTAAGAATTGTGGTTTTCCTTTTATCACTGAGAGATTCGGTCACATATAACATTCTTTTGTAGTGCTGGGGATTGCAGCTCAAGTCTTAAGAAAGAGCATCCTTTACCTTGTTTAAGGAAAAATGAACATCTTATTCCTAAATAGATGAAAAAAATAGGAAGAAGAAAGCAGCAGGCCACCCAGGCTCACTTGTCGTTACACAGCATGGTAACGTTTACATTTTCCGCTTGGCATAAACCGTTCTCACGAATGCAACCCATCGCTATACATACAAATACACAAACAGTCTCGCAATAACCAAGACCACTGTGCACATCATGCCCTCTCTCACGTGATGTGTCATTAATAATTCTGTTGGAGACAAAGTCTTGTTATGTGGTCTAAGCTGCCTGGGAACTCCTACCTCGGCTTCCCAAGAGCTGGGATCAGCACATCCCATCCCTTTTAAATATTTTAATCATTTTTTCATAATTACATAAGTGCACATAGTGCACTTTGATCATAGCCATGCCTGTTTTCCTCTTTTCTTTCTCCCCCACTCCCTCTGGACCCCCTCTTATCAAGTCCCTATTTCTCCTACTGGCATGTATTTTCTTTTCGTGACCCCCTGAATTGACTTAGGACTACTTGCATGAGTATGAGTGTGAGATGGTCTACTGACGCATGACCAATTTACCAGCGGATGACGCCACTGAAGAACCCACCTCCCTCCACCGTTCCCTAGCAGCTGTTAGGACAACAGTCCCTCAGCTAGGGGTGGGGCCTCATGAGCAATGCTCCAATGTGTTGGGATGTTAATGGGCTCCAGAACATCGTTGTTTTTGTTCTTAAGATTTATCTCTGTCATTTTTATCCATGTGAAAGGGCATGTGTCTGTGTGAGTGAATGTCGTGTGTGGGCGGGTACCCAAGGAGGCCAGAAGAGGGTGTTGGATCTCCTGAAGCTGGAGTTATCGGCCATTGTGAATCTTACTATGTGGATGCTAAGAACCAAATTCAGGGGCACATCCGGGTGGCAACTAAAAGACCAGCTGTCTCTTTTGTATGCGTTATTAAACCATTTACTAAATAGGTAAGGACATAGGTTCTCAACCACTGAGCCATTTCTCCAGCTCCTACACATTGGTTTTAATGGACATTTTAAGTACATGTACCAGTGTGGGAGGAAATTACCTTCTTTCCCTAGCAGTATAATCACCCTCAGGACAAGCAGGCTTTTATTTATATGGGTTTGTTCTCCTATTTAAATATCTGTGAGTTCTGAATGCACACCAAGGTAATTTTACACTAGATCAATTCCAGTGTGGACTTGCTGCAGCTCATCCTTCTCAGCTGGATTGTTCTAGTTCTCTGGTAGACTCTTCCAGCTCTTTTTATTTTGTTTGGTTTGTCCCTTAGCACAGCTCCGGTCTCTTAAAGAGACTGCACTTATGAGTCTAAGGACACTCTTGTTAATCCATTCTCAATATCGTCTTGGAGTCCTGGATAGCTCAGCCACAGTTTCACAATTTCTTTTTTTTTTTTTTTTTTTTTTTTGGTTTTTCGAGACAGGGTTTCTCTGTGGCTTTGGAGCCTGCACTGGAACTAGCTCTTGTAGACCAGGCTGGTCTCGAACTCACAAAGATCCGCCTGCCTCTGCCTCCCGAGTGCTGGGATTAAAGGCATGCGCCACCACCGCCCGGCTTAAAAATTAGTATTAAGCATCACAGTGTACCTTGTGTCACTGCTTAATGATTTTACAAGATGAAACAGCACAAATATTCCACATGTAGTGACACTACATCAGTGGTTGAAAGGATGGAGTAATCTACCAACTCTAAAATCTAAGTTTAGGGTTGGCGAGATGCTCAGTGGGTAAAGGCAGTTGCTGCCACACCTGGTAACCTGAGTTTTATCCCCAGAACCCATGGGATGGAAGAAGAGAACCAACTCCTGTAAGTTTCCTCTGATCTTAATGTTTGTGCTGTGGCACGACCACGTTTCCTTTCTACAGCACCCAATAAATAAATAAATAAATAAATAAATAAATAAATAAATAAATAAAATGAAATCTATGTTTATATTAAAATAGCTAAATAAAATATTCATGTTAGGATGCTGTGGAAGGAAATGAGTAAAATGTAGACTTGCTTGCTCAACAATAATTCAAGTTCTTCCGTTTTGTGTGTGTGGTGCTGGGAATATTGAACCCAGAGCTTTGTAAGCTAGAAGAATGTTCTACTTCTGATCTACATGCCAAGCCCTAGTCATAATCAAAATAAGGACACTAAGCTACACACATAGGGCTGTTTAATGTTTCCTCAGTGGTAACAAAGTGACATAGAGATGAGTACTTTGTATTGGTATAGATCTTGGTCTTTTGGTACAAATTTAAGGTTCGATTTTGTTATACTGTGTGTATTTCTGCTCTTGTCTAAGGTATTGGGTTTGTGCAGCTCATTTAAAAATATAATGTATAATTAAGAAATACAGATTAATAGTCATCTATAATAATCAAACTTTTAATTCTGTTAGTTAGGTTTCCTAGATATACAAAGATATATAGAGATATAGTTCAGTTAGATAAGTATTCTTCAAACCTTTCAAAGACTTGCAGAATATGGCATTTAAATATTTTAAGAACTTAGACTTTTCTCAATAGTGAGACATGTCTGCTTCTGGTAGCACCAATTACTTCAGAGAAGTTGATGGGCATCGAAGAAACTCGTTATGAAACTTGCCTTCAATGTGACAAGACTAGGCATTTGGGCAAGAAACTGCTCTTGCCTGGACTGCTTGATGGTATGCTGTATGGAATAGGGACAAATGTGTTCATTGTAAATATATTGACTCTGTGGATCACCATAATAGCCCTTGCCAAGATTTGACCTTGGGAAGCCTCAAATCCTTTGACTCTACCTTGATGTTCCAGGGCTGTAGCCTCCCTCTCCAATAGCAAAGCACAAGACTCTGTGTTCTTTCTGCAGCATTTAAAAGCAGCGTGCTGGAAAGGATGTGGGATAAAGGGAACACTCTTCCATTGCTGGCGGGAGTGCAAACTGGTACAGCCCCTTTGGATATCAGTATGGTGATTTCTCAGAAAATTAGGAAACAACATTCCTCAAGACCCAGCAATGTCACTTTTGGGTATATACCAAAGTATGCTCAATTGTACCACAAGGACATGTGCTCAACTATGTTCATAGCAGCATTGTTTGTCATAGCCCAAACCTGGAAACAACCTAAATGCCCCCCGACTGAAGAATGGATAAGGAAAATGTGGTACATTTACACAATGGAGTACTACACAGCAGAAAAAATCACGACAGCTTGAATTTTGTAGGCAAATGGATGGATCTAGAAAACATCATACTGAACGAGGTAACCCAGACCCAGAAAGACAAATATATGTACGCACTCATAAGTGGCTTTTAGACATAAAGCAAAAAAAAAAAAAACCAGCCTACAATTCACAATCCCAGAGAATCCAGACAACAAGGAGGACCATAAGAGAGACATACATGGATCTAATCTACATGGGAAGAAGAAAAAGGCAAGATCTCTTGAGTAAATTGGGAGCATGGGGACCATGGGAGAGGGTAGAAGGGGAGTGAAGAAAAATATTAGCTCAATAAAAACAATTAAAAAAAATAAAAGCAGCATGTGTACATTAAACAATAGAAAAGAGGCACATCTCATGTATAGTACAATTATACTATAGTAAAAAAGAACACAGAAACTTTTAATTTTTTTCTTTTTATACTGTTTCCCGAATTTGCTGAAACAGGATTGTGTAATTTCTATAGCTAAAATGTACTATGACAGAGACAGGGAGGGAGTGATATTTGTTATGTCACTGTCACTTATCTAGCCCTGTTCCAGATGGGCATAATTGGGACAGGTGTAGGGACCTGGGGAGGTTGCTTCAGATCTTGCCTGGGGTATTTAGTGACCACGAAGTAGACGTAGCTGGGTTTATCAACAAAAAGGCTGATAAGGGACATTTGGTTGTTTGGTTAACTCAGGTACACAGCTGGCCCCAGCCTCTCCTCCATTAAGCTTGCTTCTGTTTCTGACCACACTTCCCTCCAGACCTGAAGTGATAAGGATGGGTGACAACAGTATGTCCCTTGCTGATTTTGGAAACAGGCAGAGTAGTCACTTCACTCCTGTCTGTGACAAAGTAACCCGACAGAGTAACTGAAGGGAGGGACACCCGAGCAAACCTAGATGGCCTTGGACGTAGTAATGATGTTTAAAAATTAACTCTGTGTGTGTGTGTGTGTGTATCTCTGTCTGTGTGTGTCTGCATGTACTTGTGTGTCTGTGTGCATTTGTGTGTGTATCTGTGTGTGATGTGTGTGTGTATCACTGCGTGTGTGTGTGTGTGTGTGTGTGTGTGTGTGATGTGTGTGCATGATGTGGGCACAGAAGTGTCATGTATGCATGTGGGAGCCGGAGAGCAACCTTCAGGAGCTGGTGAGATCTGGGGATGGAATTCAGGCCACCAGACCTGCTCAGGAAGTGAGTACCTTTACCTGCTGAGCTAGTACAACATTCAAGGAATAATTCAAGAAAAAAAAATCACTGATAAACTAGACTTAATTTCAAAATTAGAAATTTCTGTACTGTTTAATTCAAGGAAGAGAATGAGAAGACAAGCCACAAACTGGGAGACATACACACAAAAGATGTATTTGATAGTGACCCATTACACAGGAAACTCTTAAAACGCAACAAGAAAAAAATAGCTGAACACTGAGACAGGGCCACAAGAGGCATCTCACCAAAGCAGAGATTCATAAAGTCAATAGGCTTCATACCATAGACTTGGCAAACATTGATTAAAACAGCAAGATACCACAGTAGATACCACATCTGGAACACTGGTAACACCGTGTTTGGTGAGATGTGGGCCAGAAGCAGCCTGTTGCTGGTAGAAATGCAGATGTTCCAGCGTAGAAGAAGCTTTGTAGTTTCTTACAGATCTAGACATATTCTTCCGTATTTCTTCTCTCCTTGCTGTGACATAAGGAAAGCGACCTACGGCAGGGAGAGCTGTTTTGTGGCTTACGGATTGAGGGTACAGTCCCTCACGGTGGCAGGAACGTGAGGCAGCTGATCACAGTGCTTTTGCAGTCAGGAGACACATGGGATGGAAGATGCTCTCCAGCTAGCTTTCTTATTTCTGTTCAGCCCCGGATGCCAGCCTGTCGGACAACGTTTTCCACATTCAGGGTGGGTCTTCCCCTACTCATTTAATCTTTCTGGAATCACCCTCACAGACATACCCAGAGGTATGTTTCCATGGCAACTCTAAATGTGGCCAAACTGACAAGCCTATATCCATCACACTTAGCACCTGAGCCAGTCGCCATGTACCTGAACCCACACAGAGCCCATACACATGTTTATAATAGACTTAGTCAGCTATTAAGCAATGCACAGAGGCCACAACCTCAGAACCTGGAGCAACAAGCCATTTTGTACAGAAGGAAAAAGTTACTTCAGAGTGAAGTCCTGGCCAAAGCTACTTGGATAGTGGGCCACTAACCCTATAGAGAAAGATTCTTAGAATAATCAGTTAGATTCCCCCCCCCTGAAGATGGGAGAACACTGGTTTTACTGAGACTTTCCCCATCCAGGAACCGGTTTCTTTCAGACAGGCTGAGGTCACCTAATGAACACTTAAGACCTGAGGCAGTGGTAGGGTGTGGAAATGGGGACCCTCAGTTACCTTCTGAAGGGCAGGCACTGAACTGCCTAGAGGGGGAGTCCCGTGGCCTCCCTGTCTCCGAAATGTCAACAGCTCACCCTCACCCCTTCTAGAATGATTTACCGCAGCACAACTCCTACAAGCTGAGCTGGGTTGCTGCCTCCATCAGTTTCTAGGAAAAGACTGGTGACGGACAGTACCCTGGGCTGCTGGGACTGATTTATGCTGGCACTCATCCCTGGGCAGGCAGCTTTTATCTGCACTATTGGAACACCCTGGGGAGCACAAAGGAAAATTAAGTTCCTTCTTCTCTCTATAATCTAATTCAAAATTAGAATGATTGCGGTTATAAATCTCAGATTGAGTTGTCTGCTCATTATGGTTTTGCCATTTCATTTCATGCGATAACAATAGCATCAGGCATTAGGCAGAATTTATGGCCCAAGTGCGCACTAGCTCCCCGCTCCCTCTCTGTATGTATTTGAT
>JAQHUG010000250.1:2258277-2270777 GCA_028555095.1 Dicrostonyx torquatus | reverse complement strand
CCTGGAACCTGAACAGCCTGGTCACTCTGTAGACCAGGCTGGGTTCGAACTCGCAGAGATCCGCCTGCCCCTGCCTCCCAAATGCTGGGATTAGAGGCATGTGCCACACTGTTATTTGATACTCTTAGCAACTCTTACTGGTTGAACTCAGACCTCAAAGTAGAAGGTCTCAGCGAGGACAGCCTATGTCTCTCACTATCTGTTCCTCAGGATTTTCTTTGGCTTCCCTGATCCTCTTGGTCAAAAGTTTAGCAGGCTCAGCATCCTCCTCATTTCCCTTATTGCATTGTTTCTTCAGTGTCTGTGTTGCAGGACACATGGAATAACAAGACCCTGAATCTTCGGGACTTTCATTCTGGGCTTCTTAGCTTCTTTGTTTAAGGGTCTTCTGACAGCATATTGGCAGACATCTTCTTTAGAGAGACCAAAAAGTCTTCAGACTCTGCAGCTCTTTCTGGTCCCAACGCTGAGGCGCAGTAGTATCTGTTGGTCCAGGCATATCATTCTCGTTCTCTCCTTTTTTTTTTTTTTTTTTTTTTTTGAGACAGGGTTTCTCTGTGGCTTTGGAGCCTGTCCTGGAACAATCTCTGTAGACCAGGCTGGTCTCAAACTCACAAAAATCCACCTGCCTCTGCCTCCCAAGTGCTGGGATTAAAGGCATGCGCTACCACTGACCGGCCGTTCTCTCCTTTTTTTTTTACAGTAAACAAGTTGAGAACACCCTGGCATCCACAATGTATCCCCAAACAGACTTGTAATTCCTCTCCCCAGTTCTCTTTGGCCTATAGCAAGAATTTCTGTACTCAAAAGCACATGCACTCTGCTGTGGGTCAAAGGCTTTGCTTTATGAGAAAATCTTGTTTGTCATTCCCGGCATCTTGTCAGTCAGAGCATCAATGGCAACGTCTGGGGCTGCTGTTATTAATCATAATGTAAATATTTGATATGGAGGTTGAGAAATGCTGTACTATGCTAAACACACACAAAGAAAGAGAGGGAAGGAGAGAGGAAGGGATTGAAAGGAAGGAAGGGAGGAAGGAAGAGGAAGGAAGAGGAAGGAAGGAGGGAGGGAGGGGGAAGGAAAGAAGGAAGGAAAGAAGGAAGGGAGAGAGAGAGAAGGAAAGTATATGGAAAGGTTGGCTTGCCTTTTGTCAGAGTAGGTCTTGTTGCCTCCTGTGCCCATGGTGCCATGGTGGTGTTAGTGCCATGGCATTTTCCTTAAGAGGATCATGTGGTGTTTAATTTCTGGTTCTCTGTCTGTACCCCCAGCTGATCTGGGGACTCTGTCTTCTTTGTTCAGCGCGTTACCAGCCCACGGTCATAGTTGGTATGCACTCCTGTTGACAGATGTTTGCCCACCGCTGGATGAGCAGGGTGGGAGCTCTTTCAAACCCTACCCAGGAGCACAGCCACAGTGTTAGTGACAGTGGGTTCAGAGCCACACAGATCTCAGATGCAGCCTCACAATGACTGAGCTGCCGGATGCTGTTGTCAATGTGTGTTTGTGAGCCAGGCGTGGTGGTGTGTGCCTGTGATCCCAGTACTTCGGAAATGGAAGCAAGTGGGGCAGGGATTCAAGGTCATTCTCAAGTATGGAGCCAGCCTGAGTGACATGACTGTACCACTAAAAACCAAAAACTTATGAAAGAAAGAAAATGCGTATTTTCTAGTTAGCATGCATTCTTCCTATGTACAGGTCCATGTGATTGTTGAGCAAGTTTTGAGAGAAACCTGTAGCTTTTCTTGAAGAAGTCAACACCAGGTGACCTGGACATCTATCTCCTCAATAGCATAAGACCCTTAAGTGGCTGAGTCATTTCCCAGAGTGAGGATATTGCTCAACTAACAAGGGTCACTGAAGGCACTATCAAATTTGACTTTTCCCACTCTTCTCACTTTAAAGTTCTTCATTAACTTCTCTTCTGATGACTCTCTCTTGGTCCATTTCTCATTTTTTTTCAAAGTTGTTTTATGGTTAAATAATAATTGCAAGAATAACATAAAGAATTAATGTCTAGATTCCTGCGCAGTCCATCTAAGAAGCAGGATGTAAGCTGCCCGACTGAGAAAAGGTACCAGCCATGTGGCTAACATAGATAAGAACAATGGGTTAATATAAGTTATAAGAGCTAGTAAGAAGACTGAGCTAATGGGCCAATCAGTTTATAATCTTATGGAGACTTCTGTGTGATTTTCTTTGGGGCTTGCCGGCTGTGGGGTACCGGGCGGGACAGAAACCCCAACAAGCAGGCCCCTCATGTTACACAACTAGATAGGGGCAGGATCAAGGGTCAAGTCTAGAAGCTTTCCCCTGCAAGCTTAACACTCTCCCTTCATGCTGTCTCATGCCGTCTGTACACAGCACCCGGAGAAGATCTTAGCTCTGGGGAGCTGGGATTCCTTCAGTGATGAAATCCCGAGACCAGTGATAACTCCCCAGGAATGTTTGTTGCATGGAGTTTATGAGCAGCATTTGTCTAATAAAGTGATTTCTGAACATCTCGCATCCTCTAATTACCTGTCACAATAATGGAAGGCGCCTCCCCACGTGCCTGTTTTTCCCTGTGCTGGCACAGCTCGGGGAGCTCTCGGGCCTGAGAGGCAGAGATAAATAGAGCTGTTCTTTACTTACCAGTCGGGCTGCCTGAATGCACAGCAATATGCATTGTCACCCGACACACGTCAAACCTGCACACGTGCTCAGAGAAGCAACCCTGCTCGCATCCCAGACATTTCCCAGCCCTAACCTGGGAGAGGGCACGGGTTTGCCTAATATGGCCCCAACTGGCCCTAGCTTGGAGCCTTTGGGGGTTACTGGGGACAGGTTTGGGTTCTGTTAGAAGGCATTGTTTTCTAATGAGGGTGTGCTTAATGGTGTTCTGCCCTGGACATTTTTTTCACTACGTTAGGACAAAGCAGAGAATCTGTATCCAAAAGGAAAAAGTTACAAAGAAATAGAGGTTAAGATAACGCCACATTAGATGGAAAATACACAGAGAATCTTGAAACAGAAACCCCAACAAGCAGGCCCTTTATGTTACAAAAGATGTGTGGAAACATTAAATGCCCTGAATTGATATGTGTATGCTGAGTGTATACTGAAATATCACCCTGTACACCACAGTATGCAAAGCCATTGCTTGCTAACAATAAAAACTTCGTGGACTAATAATAACAATAATAAAAAGAATTAATGTCTATTTCTCTTCCCAGTTGTCAACATAACCACCTGCCAATATTCATGGCCAGAACACTCTCACTATTTTTCCTCATGTTCCATCTCTAGCTAGTTTATTCCATGATCTTACATTAACCTCTAATCTATGATTGTTCTTTATTTGCTTATTTTCCAGTGGTACTTCTAAGGAGAAGAAAGCGCTGGCCAGTTATTTTGTGCAGCATCTCATAATTTGAGTTTGTGATGAAATTGGTGACAGATATTATCAGGAAGAGATGGTGTGTCCTACACAAGGGAAGAAACAGTATGTCCTCCTCTGCCCATCATTTCAGAGACTCCATCATTTTGGCATCTTAGGAGTCTGGATACTGTTCACCTTGAACACTTGGTTAAGGTGGTCCTGAAATATTTCTCTGCTGGAAAATCATTGTCACCATTGTAGGTGATAAATATCTTGGATAGACACTTAATTTTTTTCATTTATTTATTTACGTGCTTGGTTTTGTGTAGGTGGGTGAATGTGTCCATGCATGGAGATCAGGAGACAATTTGCTGGGGTTGGTTCTCTCCTACCATGTGTATCTTGGGGTAGAGAATGAGAAGATGGAAGAGATCAAGCTAAGCTCTTCAGATTTAGCCACAAACACCTTCCACCTACTGAGCCATCTCACCAGCCTTGGAGAGATACTCTGAGGTTATATTGACCTGCATTCTCTTCAAATGTTTGTCCCTCTGGTTTCAGCTACTCTTTTGTCTACATGGCAAAGTCTGTAGGAGCCATTAGATTTCTTAAGGTTTTTAAATTTAAGTACTGTATAAATTTTGGTACTGCATAGGCCCAGTTTGCAGAGGACAATTGCAGAGTCCCTTTGACTCCAGCCATGCAGGGTCACTTCCAGCACAGAGGTAAAATCTGCTCAATGGTGTCTTTCCAGCATGATTTCTATATATATCAGGAAAAGTCTCCATCCAGTTCCTGTTCCTCAGAGGTCACTTGTTCTCTCTGTAGACAACAGAATATGTTCTGTTATTCAGGAATATTTATTGTACCTATAATCACTGTTGATATTTTTCTTTTCTATGTCAATGATAGCATGACTTACATATAGTTCTATACCTTAATTTATACTTTTCTATAAAGTACACCTCGGAGATTGTTCCATGTTAATACATGGGGAATCTCTCCACTGCGTCTAATGGTGGCAGAGCCTTTTCTAGCACTAACCCTACTGGGTCATTTCTTAGCTTCCCTTCGGTGAGTGTTCAGTGAGCTTTCAATCTTTTGGTGTCATTGGTGTGGCAATGCATTACACAGATCCCCTAGGCTGTGACAGATTACAGTCTGATAAAACTGTCTTTAAGTTGAAAATGTTATAGGTCAAAAAAGCACCTAAGGCAACTGACCTCCTGACCACTTCAGAACAGCACACAGGAGAGGACTCACTGTGGTTGCCTGTGCCTGTCCGCGGGAGGCTAACTGGCAGATGTGGCCTGTTGCAGCTTCTCAGCATCACAAGAAATGATTGTACGTCTTGTTACCAGCCTAGGAAAAGATCAAAGCCCAACACTCAGAGGATGATGTCTTTTGGGGTGGGGGTGGGCAGAATTTCACAGAGTTCAGGTTGGCCTCACCCTCACTGTGTAGCTGAGGATGATTTTGAACTCCTGAGTCTCCTGCCTCCCAGGAGCTGTGATTACACAGATGGATTATCACCTCCAGGGTATTGAAGTGTAGTGCCTGATGAATGGATATCATTCTTGTGCCATCACAAAGTAAAACAGTGGACATGTGACCATCATGGTGGATGGCAGTCTCTGTCTCCTAGAAGTCCAAGTGCTACTACCAATGAGAATATTATTTTGATAGCAGGCGATGGTGGTGCACACCTTTAATCCCAGCACTCAGGGGGTAGAGGTAGGAGGATCTCTGGTGTGGGAAGTCCTTCTGTGAATGTGTTGCTTTTGTTGGTTAATAAAGAAGCTGTTTTCAGCCAATGGCTTAACAGAATATAGCCAGGCTGGAAGAGATACATAGAGAGAGTAGGCGGAGTCAGAGAGATGCCATGGAGCTGCCAGAGGGGAAAGATGCGAGTTGCCAGTTGGAACCTTGCTGGTAGGCCACGAGCCTCATGGCAAAATATAAAATAATGGAAATGGGTTAATGCTAGATGTAAGAGCGAGCTAGCAATATGCTTAAATGATTGGCCAAGCAGTGACTTAAATAATATAGTTTCTGAGTGATTATTTCGGATCTGAGCTGCCGGGAACAAACTAATAGCCTTTAGCCAACAGATCTTTGTGAATTCGAGGCCAGCCTGGTCTACAGAGTGAGTTCTAGGACAGCCAGGGCTACAGGAGAAACCCTATCTAAGAAACAAACAAAAGGAGAATATATTATTTTGTCACAGGGTCTCACTATACCACCCAGGCTGTTTTAGAGTTACGACCTTCCTGCCCCAACTTCCTTCCTGGATATTGGGATTACAGGTGACAGGTGTGTGTGTGTGTGTGTGTGTGTGTGTGTGTGTGTGCGCGTGTGTGAACATGCATGGCTTACAAATATTATTTTTATGGTAAATTTCTGGAGTTCAAAATGCTAACGTTAGGGAGATGTAGCCCAGCAATGCTTGCATCAGCCTGAGCAGGTTTCCTGACCCTGATACCTGCAGTCAGATAAAGCTGCCCCTTCATTACACTGCTGAAAAGAATGTCAGGACACAGGGCTAGATGCTCAACAGTGACCAGTGCCTGCTGCTCTTCCACAGGGCCTGAGTTCGGCTCCCAGCACCCACTCTGGTCATCTCACAACTGCCTGTAACTCCAGTTCCAGGTCTCTAAGGGTACTTGTGCATGCACGCGTGTGCGCGCACACACACACACACACACACACACACACACTTGAAAAGATAGACTGCTGAGGGTATAACTCAGTTGTTAAAGTACTTAGCTCGAAGACCCACGTTTAACCCCCAGAACCCATGAAGAAAGCAGGGTGTGGGGATGTGTATTTGTAATCCCTGTTTTGGGGGGAGGCAGAAGAAGCTCTGGGACTCACAGGCCAGCCAGTCTGGCCTAGTCAACCAACTCCAGGCCAGGGAGAGACCCTGTTTTAACTAACAAACAAAATGGCCAGCTCCTGAGGAACAACACCAAGATTATCTGCTGGCTTCCCCAGAACACACACAGGAAAGAAAACTAATATAAAAAGATAGTGGAACTCTGAGTGGTTATATGGTTACACACACTGTAATCTCCCATGTGGAGTTCACGTTCAGCTAGAGCTGCATGAACCTGTCTTGAAAGAAAGGAAAGAAGGAAGGAAGGGAGAGAGAGAGAGAGAGAGAGAGAGAGAGAGAGAGAGAGGACAGTGGAGCAGTGGCAGCCAATACCATCCAGAGCATTCTTGAACCTCTTAGTGGAGTACAGACTCATATTCAATAGCCGCTATCTAGGCTTTTTGGCCCTGTCACATAGACTCAAGAGTTTGTCTTTACCGGAGGATCATCCAGGTTGCCTGGCAACCACCAGCAGGTCTGACTCTCACAAGGTTTCTTTAAAGAACATGGCAAAGCTCTCCTTCTTGTTACAGTCCAAGGAGGGTCTAATTAGTGTGAACCAGAGTCAATGCCGGCGAAGGGAGGGATGCAGCGGGGTGAGAAGAGTGTGAAGAGTGCAGAAGAAGGTCCTGAAATGGGCACTTGGAAGCCGGCATGATAATAGCCATGCTTTTTTAAGGCCCTGTGCATAAAACCACCCACAGATGAAATCGGAATTCTCTTCAGACCACCTCCATGCTAGAACATAGTGCAGGGCCCAGCAAGGGGGGGCTTTTTGAGGCTCACAGCTGAACGACCATGGAAAGGGTCTATGACCTCAAGGCTCCTGGTGAGGTTGAGAGTAACGATTGGCTTAAAGTGTTTGGAAGTTAAAAGGACAACATGGAGATTTGAGGGAGGAAGGAAATGCAGGCTCCGAAGGAGGGATGGTGTTTTTATTTTTTTACAAAACGTTTCTTATAGGCCAGGATGGCCTTCGACTCTGTGTGTAGTTGAGGGTGCCCTTGAACTTCCGAGCCTCCTGCTGTCTCCTGAGCACCGGGATTACAATCATGCGTCATAACACCCAGTTTCTGTGGCGCTGAGCATTGAACCCAGTGACCTCGTGCATACTAGGCAAGCACTCGATCAAGTGAGCTATGTCCCCAGCCCAGGGGTGTTTGGAAACGCTGGTGGCTCCTAATGGAAGTATCTGTCTTGTGGAAGTTATAGAGTTCACACAGCACAGGCCTATGAGCCTGAGAAGAGGGGGTGCTGAAGGGTCTGGGATACCTCACTTCTGACAGGGCTCCGTTCCTGAATGGGCATGAACAAGTTGTGGGAGAGCACAGGATCTGCCCCGCTCTCCTGGCCTCTTTGGGCAGCTATAATAAAATACCCCAAAGCCAGGTGGTTGAGCAGCAGTAGAAATTTGTTTCTCGCAGTTCTTCAGGCGAGGGAATCCATGATCCGAGTGCTGGCTGCCCGGGTGTCTGGAGAGAGCTGCTTCCTGGTTCTTAGGCGGCTTCCTCTTCACAGTTTCCTTATATGGCAGAGGGGTCAAGTGAGCTCTCTCTGGCCTGGCACTGGGGATGTAGCTCCATTGATAGGATGCTTGCCTTACGTGCTAGAAACCTTGGATTCTCTCTGCAGCACCCCATAAAACTGTCCTTGCTGGTACACACCCATAATCCCAGCGTTTGAGAAGTAGAGGAAGGGGGATAAGTCAAGCTTGGCTTATCCTTGATTACCCAGCATGTTTGAAGCCAGCCTGGGCTACATATGACCTCAAGTGGTGTGGGGGTTCTTAATCATGTCGTTCAAATGACTGAGGATGGAGCTCAGTGGTGGAGTGCTCGCCTAACATGTATGAAACCTGAGGTTCGATCTTCAGTAATGAAAAAAAAAAGGACTACATACAAACATATAGTGTTTGTAATGTCGTCAGCTGCTCACTGATGACGTGGCTACCTTCCAACTCTCTGCTCACAAACCTATAGAGCCATTATCTGGGCTGGGGTACAGCACATTTACAGCAGACCCTCCTGACTTTTGTCAGACAAATCAGCTCTTGATTGAAGCACTTAAATGTATACATTAACAGCTCATGCGCAGCAGGACACAACCTAATATGATTTGCTAACATGGGTATCGCGCTCTCTTCCTAAATGCTATGGTTTCCAGAGCCCAGCAGAGGAGGGGATGTGGTGATTGTACCATAGATAAACTACAGAAGCCCAGCTTTTGAGATGATTAATGGTCCCTGGGCCGCTGCTCTGATTCCGTCTGATATGAACAGGAGAGAGGGGAGTCTTATTTAAACTCTCCCGGTTACAGCCCCACGCTGTTATCTCAACAAGGTCAGAATCAACTCACATTTAAACTGTTGGGGGCGGGGAGGGTGCCTTAGAG
Organism: Dicrostonyx torquatus; assembly: GCA_028555095.1. Classification (NCBI taxonomy): domain Eukaryota; kingdom Metazoa; phylum Chordata; class Mammalia; order Rodentia; family Cricetidae; genus Dicrostonyx; species Dicrostonyx torquatus. The sequence continues at coordinate 2,262,152 of JAQHUG010000250.1, read as the reverse complement.
AGGCTCTGCCCCACCACTTCACAGCTAGGGACAGCGTCTGACAAAGCAATGTCATTCCAAAGTGTTGCCTGGGGATCTAGAAGGTTGCCTTGCAAAACAGAGCCTAGAGAGGCGCCTTCTTTTTTCCCCCAGCAGGTGTTTTGGGACCCCTGTAGCCCTGACCTTTGAGAAGGTGGGCAAAGGAGGCCCAGGGTGGTTTGCCTGCAGAATGGAAGTGCCAGATGGCCAGGCAGGTGTGCCTGCTGACATAACAACCTTATCAGATGCATGCAGGACCCAGCCCCCCAGACAATCCTGATTAGTGAAAGGGGAAGGTGCTCCCCTCCCTCTCTTCCTCCTTTCCCTCTTCCCTGCTCTTCAACCAGCCCAGTGCCGAGCAGGAGACCATCCAGGTGGCTCTCAACTGTTCACTGTCACTCCAGTTGGTCTCCAGAAGAACTTTGGCGGTCTCCTAAACTCCATCCTCACAAACTGGCAGGAAAACGGGGCTGGGAAGAAATGACAGAATCCTGTGTGGGTCTTCGGAGTGACTGATCTCATTAAAGTCACACCGTATGGCTTTAGCATCCCCAAACTTCTGTCCTTTAACTTCCGTTCTTGTGTGTTAAACCTGGCCTCTGCCTTTTTGCTTGTTGCTTGAAGATGTTGGATGGCGTGGAAAGGAGAGCAATTAATTGTAGGCGGCCTCACTTTTAGGAGGGGGACCATGTTTCATGTCCAATTATTGTAGCTATTGGATACCTATCACAAATATCAACTCTCTATGATCCATGCCTACCCAAGAGTGTTGGGACAGAGCCCAGCTTCTTAGTGGATATACCAAACATAATGTCTTTTTTGCATATGTAGATGTTCACCTGGATCCCAGGGTTACAGTCCTTCCCAGCACCCAAATCCCACATTCCACTGCTAAAAGGGGTCCTAGTTAGGTGACACTGTAAACACACATGCTTTCCCCTTTGCCATTCTCCTTCTAGGGTAAAGGGAGTAGCATATGGAAGGAAGTAGGTAGATGTGGTTGGGGTGGGGTGGGTAGACAGGGAAAGAGGGCAGAAAGTACAGGGCAGTACTGGGCAGAAGTAGCTGGGCACTGAGGATGCTGCAGCGGACCTTGTCGCTTCCCCTAAAACGGTCCAAACTCAGGGTCAGCTAAAGAGCAACCTGGTGTCTACTCCATGGAGAGGTGGAGGAGCTCACCTGAGACAAAACCATGGGATCTTGGTGTGTTGACAGAATGCTAAGGCAGTGGCTCAAAAACTGCACGTGAGATGTTGTGGAAAGTTCTTCCGTTTGCCCTGGCCTGGGGTAGGAGCGAGGACTTGCGTTGCTTGTCTCTCCCTCCTTTTTGATTTGTCTTTTTTCCTTTTGAGTTGGAGTCACACATCTGCTAGGCTGCTCTTAAATTCAGTATGTAGCTGAGTGTGATCCTCTTACCTCCGCCTCCCGGGTGTTGGGATTACAGGCATTCGCCATCATACTTGGCTTTATTATAGCGCTAGGGATCTAACCTAAGGATTCAAGCAGGCCCCTACTGCTTGGTAACATGGTAAACCCTGTGCTACGGTCCCAGCTAGGATTCAGTAATTTTTAAAATTCTTCAGTTGAGTCCTTTGGCCAGTCAAGATTGGGAACCACCACCCTCGTACCCACTTCTTTCCCGCACCCAGGAATGGGGTGAATCAGCCGGCTCCCTGCCTGCTGCCTAAGGGAAGCCTGCTAGGCAATCGCAGAGGTTGCTAGGATACCTCCCTCCAGAACCCCTCTGCCTCCAAAGTGGGCTAGGATGCAGGACACCCTCGGCTCCCTCCTCTCCATGAACGATGCAGTCCTGAGGGAGAAGAAGTACATGTTCTGCCTATTTTTAGTGTTTCTCCAGGTCCCTGCCAACGCAATGCTCTTCCGGGGAACCAGCTCTGATCCTGCCATCCAAGTCCTAGCAAGGACAATCTCCTACCATTCTCACAGGCTTCTTTATACACAAATTCTCCTCCCTATCCTGTACATCAATTCAACTGACTTGGGGCCCTCCTGGTCTTACAGTGACCCTCCCCCTATCTACCTCTGTAATCATAACTAGTCAGATGGCTACATGCTTAGTCTAACACAGTGTTCCTGGATTGCAGGCAGAAAGCAAAGACCCATCCTTGCTGAGACACTGTGTCCGTGGACAGCGTTGCCCTGAGGGAAAAGAGGAAACACGTATGGAGACCCTCAGTGTTTCTCCAAATCTGCATCTTTCTCCTGTTTAAAAACATTCTAAGCATATCTGTAATCATTTTACTGATTATTGAAATAAAACAAGTTATCTATTGATATACGGAGGTTGGAGAGATGGGTCAGTGATTTAAAAACTGGCCATAGAGGACTTGGCTTGGTTTCCAGTATCCACATGGCGGCTCACAACCACAGGAAACTCCAATTCCAGGGAATCCAATGTCCTCTTCTGACCAACTTCCACAGGCATCAAGCACATACATACATTTGAGCAAACAAAACAAAACAAAAAATCTCATACACATAAAAAAACAAATATAAATTTTTCGCTAATTTTTTTTGAGACACTATCTCTTATATTTTTGGTTGTGAGCCTAGCCTTTAACGGCTGCACCATCTCTCCAGCCCGAGACAGTGTCTCTGTGTCAGCAGTTCTCAACCTGTGTGCCACAACCCCTTTGGGGATTGAACAACCTTTTCACAGGGGTCACATATCAGATATCCTGTATATCAGACATTTACATGAAATTCATAGATCAATTAAAATTAATTACATTCATAACAGTAGCAAAATTACAGTTATGCAGTAGAAATGAAATAATTTCATGGTTGGGAGTCACCACATGAAGAACTATGTTAAAGGGTCACAGCATTAGAAAGGTTGAGAATCACTGCTCTTTGTAGTCCTGGCTGTCCTGGAACTCGCTATACACACCAGGCTGACCTTGAACTCACAGAGCTCTGTCTGCCTCTGTCTCCCAAGTGCTGGGATTAGAGGTGTGTGTGCCACCACATGCAGCAGATTCTTTTCTTTCTTTCTTTCTTTCTTTCTTTCTTTCTTTCTTTCTTTCTTTCTTTCTTTCTTTCTTTCTTTCTTTCTTTCTTTCTTACAGAGGTATCTGGGATCAGGGAGATAGCTCAGTCGGCAAAATACTTGCCATGCAAGCATGCTCCCCATAAGTTATAACAACACTGAGCGTGGTGCTCATGCTTGCAATCCCAGTGCTGGGGAGGCAGAATCGGGAAGATACTAAAAGCTCTCTAGCCAGCAAGCCTGGCCCAATGAGAGAGCTCCAGACCAGGGGACTCTGCCTCAAAAAACAAGGTGGGTGGCTCCTGAGACTGTCCACAAAAGTGCACACATGTACCCTCCTCACAAGCACACATGCATCTGTGCACACATGCACACACAAAGACAGATATCTATCAAGTGAAAGCGACTCTCACTCTTCAACCCACCAGTAATAACCATCAAGAGATCCGTGCCTAAACTTGCTGACATTTTATGGCCCGCATGCTGTGAAGCATTATTTGTACGACCTCCCATATCTATTTGCTTAGACCTTAATGTCCAATACCCTGGTAGTTGGAGGTAATTAGGCCCCAAAGGCAGAAAGGCGGTGCCTGCAGGATTGTAACAATACCCTTGTAGGTAAAGACAGAACTTGACCCATTCCCTCCCCACCCTAGAGATGTTAAGTCGTAGCTGATAATTTTCACCTGACCGACTACACTTCCCAGCTTCCCTTGTAGACTACGGAAGTAATTTCTGTCTATTGGCCATCTGCACATGCAGGTGATGAAGATGTCCCTTTGCTGTGAATAAATACAATCCCACCTAAGGTCAGACCAAGCCTCTTTTTTTTCCATTCTCTCTCTCT
>JAQHUG010000250.1:2173506-2221164 GCA_028555095.1 Dicrostonyx torquatus | reverse complement strand
CTCTGTAGCTTTGGAGCCTGTCCTGGAACTAGCTCTTGTAGACCAGGCTGGTCTCGAACTCACAGAGATCTGCCTGCCTCTGCTTCCCGAGTGCTGGGATTAAAGGCGTGCACCACCACCGTCCAGTTTATGGGTTTACTTTTCTCTTTATTTTTCTTGCAGTGACATCATTGTCATCACCATCTTGTTCATCCTGTTGTCTTCCTCACATCTGGGCTCTGTTCATTGCATGCTGGGAGTAGTGGCTACTACGTTTTTTCATTCCTCCTGCTTTCCTACAAATTGGTAGTTAGATTTAGAATCACAAATAGCTCACCTTAAATTATGAACCCCATAATTATGTATGTGTTGGGAACTATGTGGGTAGGTTAATGTGCTTTTTATGCATAAAAGCACATAATAGGCCTTATTTGATTTAGTCAAATAGATACATTTCTGTTCTTGCCGTTTCCCTGTTTTTTTCAATTTGAAAAGATGAGCCTAAGTTACACACCTGCAGTGCCATTGCTATGACTGAGGAGGCTTCTCTCAGAATTATGTCATGTTTTTACTTAAAATGAGGACTGGAAGGAGGCATCTGAAGAGGCCGTGTTGTCAGACACCTTCACTGTCAATTCCATTCTGGTCTCTGTCAATGTGTGTTTGTTCACGTTTTTGTTTGTAACTTTAATCAGAGCAGGCGCCATGGCCTGCCCACTTCTCTAGCTTTAGGGATGACCTTCTGTTGTGATACACAGCCTCACACTGACACACTGTTCCCTCAGGTAGGCGTGCCTCATTTCTCCAGCCTTCTGCCTATCTTGTTTGTGCATTTTTATATTAGAGCAACTCTGATAATGCCACTGTTAATCATTTAAATTAAATTCTGAGGATATAAATTCTTGGGGATGGGATTATTTTATCAAAAAGTATAAATATCCTTGAGCTCAGAGGTGGCACATTTCCCTAGTATGTGCAAGGCCCTGGATTTGAGCCTAAGGTCTGCAAAATAATAATAATAAAATAATAGTAACGATGCAAAGTCTGAGTCCCTTTAGACTTGTTTCTTTATCTGCGTTCTAGAAAAGGAAATCAGAACTCTCCATTTGGTTCTGAACTCTCCTGCAGCCTGTTCATCGTTTCTAGTTTTCCAAATCACAAGCCATTCAGAAATATCTTTTGTCAGTTGTGTTAGGTGGAAAATCCACATCCAAACCACTAGCCATGTTTGTAGGCAGGTGCCCTGCTGCTGAGCTGTGTCCCTCGCACGTGATTTAATTTCTGTATGTGGAAAATGACAGCCTTCAGAGAGAATTTTATTTTTTTTTACTGAGATACTCTCACATAGCCCAGGTAAGCTTCAAACTTGCTATACAGCCATGACCAGCCTTGGATTCCATACCTCCTGCTCTGTCTTCCAGAGCGCTGGGATTAAGGCATGTATGTGCAAGAATTTGTTCTTAAATCTGGACATCTTAAAGATTAGCTCAGAGCGGCACTGTTCTAGCCAGTAGCCACTTTGTCTGTTGAGCACTAACTGTGAGACGAGGCCAAGCTGTGTGTACACAGGGGTCGAGTTCATTTCACATTTCAAAGACATAGTGAAAGATAGAGTATGTGGGAGCTCATGGGGTTTTTTTAGTGACTGGATTGTAATGACTAAGTAGTATTCTGGATATATTGGATTAAATTAAATATATTACAAAATAAATTTCACTTTTTGTTTTACTTTTTTCTTTTTAATGTGGCTCTTCAAAGATTTAAAGTTACACATGAAGCTTAGACTTGCTGTTGGCATTTCATTTGTAACGCCAGCTTAGACAGAAGACAGGAGCTTCTGGAAGCCAGAAGGTTGTAGTTTAGAGTCTAATTCAGGGTCATCTTGAGGAGTGGTCACCAATTAAGGACAGGAGTTAACTTTACAATCACTCCACCTCTAAGGTGAGCTGATCAGATAAGGTGGCTTGTGGTTCTACTAAGCTGCCCTTGCTGCAAGAGGCCTTTTCGTTTATCAGATGAGCTACTGAGTGTCACCATCCCCGGCTGTCCAGATTTCAAGATGGCAGCGATAGCAACACCGTGTCTCTTTCCTGTTTAGGTTCTATGCCCGGGACTCTGGCTTGCTGAAGTTTGAGATCCAGGCAGGCTTGCTGGGCCGCCCCATCAACCACACAGTGCGGCGCCTCGTGGCCTTCACCTTTCACCCGTTTGAGCCGTTCGCCATTTCTGTGCAGAGGACTAACGCAGAGTACGTTGTCAACTTCCACATGCGACACTGCTGTACCTCGCTGCCCCACCACAGCCGCACTGCCCCGGACTTTGCCCCTGCTTGACGCCGCTGGCTGCCAGCTTTGGGGATTCCAGACTGGAAGCCCTCCCTCACCTAAGACGGCCTGAGAGGCACGGAGGACAGGGTGCAACCTAGTGGGCCTTGGTTTTCCTCTTACCCGGCTGATCATTTTTAAAGTTTTCTCGCTTTTCCCTGTGGGAACGCGTAGCATTACGTCCATTCTATTTTGTTTACTTAGCATTTTATGGCTGTGAAGATAGAAGCATTACACCTCCCCCCTGGATGCCACTCTTTGGCATTATGGTCTGAAACCTGCAGCAGGTAAATCATGTTTACTCCTGAGAATTATCTACTCCTTTCCATTTCTCCGACAAGCAGGGCCCTTTATAAGAGAAAATAAAGTCTTGGTATTTTCTTATGAAACTCCCTCTTGCTTGATGTTTCCCTAGTGCTCTTTGGATGCTTGGGCCGTGAAAGAGGCCTGTGAGAGAAACGCCAGGCCCTGGGTGCAGCAGCTGCTCCTGGGTGTGCTAAGTGGCTAGTAGTGCCCGCATGAAAGGCAGTCATTTGCCAGGATTGTTCCCTTCCCAAGGGCTTTCTGCTGGTAATTGTTAGCACCGGAGAAGCGGGGGTAATCACGCGTCCTCATGTGGAAGCATGCTCACATCTGCTGCCCGTGTCAAGCCGGCGGGAGAGCAGGCAGCCCTGTGAGTCCTGGCAGAAACAAACAATGTGTGGCACGGACTGTCCTTTGGGGAGCAGGCGCTGGAGAGCTCCAGGTGTCCCTAAACAGATCAAACTGGCTGTGTCTGTGTGGCTGAGCTCTTGTAGCTCTCCTGTAGACCCCTGCTGGCCCTAGACTGCATCCCTCTGTGACGTCGTCAACCAGTCTCCTCCAGAGGGCTTATCAGCTTGTTTATATCTCATTTGCATAATGTGTCCCCCGGAATAATGTAGTCAGCTTGTTTAGAAACATCTGTCTCAGAAGGCACCTTTGAAATGTTCTGTACCAAAGCAATCTGTAGAAGGAGCCATGGATGCTAGCAGCTGCGTCCTGTATCCCTTCTGCTAGCCAGACTTCTGGGAAGCATAGGAAATGTGAGAGACGATCCTGAGCCGCACCCAAGCCAGTGTTATTAATGTCATCATCTCCAGTATTGAATAGCTAAATTTATCCTCCGCCTTCAAGCTCTGAGCACTTCCTATGAATCAGGTTGATATTGTACTGAGAATGAGGAGGGCGAGAAAGATGCGGTTGGTAACAGAGAAAACCTTTTACAGAGTTTCCCTGAGGACAGGGGAGGGAGATGAAGGAGAGGCAAGGAAGGGAAGACTGGGGAAGAGCCCCTGCAGTTGCATTGTTGAGTGTGTCATGTGACTCAGAATGGTGCCGCCCATCTTTAAGATGGGTCTTCCCACTTCCACTAGCTCTATCCCCAAATGATTCTAGCTCCTGTCAAGGTGACAGGATTAACCACCACACCCCTATATTACATTTTTTGTCATTACGACCAGTTAACCCAACTGAAGCAACTTAGGGCAAGAAGGGTTGGTTTTACTTAGTGCAATGTCCCGATGAAAAAGGGACTGGAGGAAAACCTTCATTTACTCTTATCTTGGTTGCAAACTCAGAACCAAACACCTTAGGTAGGAAATGGCCAGCTATAATCCATCTCCATGGCCCTACATCTCCCAGTTAAGTCTCAGATTCCACAACCTCCAAGACTGGCATCACCAATCACTTAAGTATTCAAATACAGAAGCCTGTGAGGGACATTTTGTACTCACTGTTGTTAACAGTCCCCTCTCTGATCAGGCAGATAATTAGCTGCTGAGTGGTTTTGCATCTGCTTTCCCTGCTGTCCTGGCCTTGAGTTGGGTCTATGGTGAAAGAGTGTGGCGGATGCTCTGTGTGGTCATAGGCCCCCATCCATGAATGGCAGACATCCCTTCCACACGTCCCGTTGTAGTGGACCTAGCCAGATGTATGCGCAGAAACAAGAGTGGGAGCTGCCATGTGCCTGTGGCCGTGTGCTGGGTTTTCTTGTATTCAAAGGGAGGGAGACTGAATTTAGATAGGTAGCCATTCCTGGGATACAAACTGTTTTCATTAGCTGTCACCTCCCCTCAGGGTCCTCTCTTTCCTTATTCAGCCCAGGTGGCTTGGTGTAATATATATAGCCTTGCCAGTACCCTTTTATCTTCTTTCTCTCCCTGTTCTGCCTCCTTCATGCTGTATTAGAACAACCTCAACTCTGTGTCTGTGTCTGAATGGCTGAAAACTCTGTTTGCTCTTGAGTTCAGGATCACAGCTGAAGTGAGCTCATTGCAGTGTTAGCCTTGTATATTCTCCTTGTCTCATTTTCCACCTTTGCCTGCGTCTGTCTTCAGAATCCCTTCTGCGTTTCTCAGCTGGCCACCTTGCTCCTTCATGTCAAAGCAGAAGCCATCACGTGGGAATTTCTCTCCCTTCCTTTACCACGCCAACCAGGAGACCTGTCTGCACTTGTTCCTTGCAGGAACTTAACAAATGCATGCATGCTGACTGTTTAAACTCACGTTCTCTATTCTTAAACAGTCCAGGGCCCCAAGCTCAAGGAATGGTACTGCCCACAGTGGGCAGGTCCTCCTGCATCAGTTAACACAATTACCATAATCACACAATCGGCCAAGCCGATCCAGACATTCCTTCATTGAGACTCTTCCCAGGTGATTCTAGACTGTTTCCGGGTGACAGTAGAGCTAACCATCTCATGTATGGTATGGTGATAAGAAGAAATTAACGGCCATAAAAGCCCCCCCCCCCCCCGCACACACACAAGGGCACAGTCCCCACGCTGGGAACTTGTCTGCTTTCATGCCGTGCATTTCAGTAAACTCTCTCTTCGTCTTTTCCTCTCTTGGTAAATTCTTATACTCCCTGCATCACTGTACCACCTTCTCTACACTGTTTTGCAGGACACCTAGTGCATCAATAGAGACACACTTGGTTCTGGTTTCTCGTTCTCTTCCTGCCTTTGTGATTGCTCTTTGTTGGCCCCCTTTCTTGGCTCCTCTAAGCCGTGTGTTTAGATGTTGGACTGCTCTAGCACTGGACCTTGGATTCTTAACCTCCTTTTTCCCCTTTTCAATAGACTTCTCTTTTTTCCTTTGGTTTTAAATTCTAGTTGTAGACCGATGGCCCTCAAAGTTGGAACTCTTGCTGCATCCACCTTGAGCTCCTAATTCATATAGCCCATGGCTGATATGAAGTCTTCATTTGGATATCTAGTAGGTTTTTACAAAACTAGGACATCCCTAATATCATCCTTGTCCTCCCCCCAATCTATTTTTCCTTCAAGATCCCCCATATAGGACCAGATGTGGTGGCACATGCCTGTAATCCAACACTGGGAGGCTGAGGCAGGAAGATCAGAAGTTCAAGGCCAAACTCAGGTCATAGGGAGTCTGTGGCCAACCTGGGTTAAATGAGACCCTGTTTCAAAAAACCTAAGCAACTGCTGGGTGGTGGCAGCGCATGTCTTTAATCCCAGCACTTGGGAGGCAGAGGTAGGTGGATCTCTGTGAGTTCGAGGCCAGCCTGGTCTGCAGAGCAAGTTCCAGGACTGACTCATAGCTACTGAGAAATCCTGTCTCAAACAAACAAAAAACAAGCCAAAAAACAACCTAAACAACTAACAAAACAAAATTATTTCCCATATGGCTTCAAAATCTATACCCATCAACTGGAGCTCAAATAATAGGACATGTACCTCTATTCTACTTGCTACCCCTATACCTGACTTCATTCTAGGGGGTTGCCATGTGTAGTCTAAGCCAATTTTAGCAGTCCTGTATTCATTGCCACTGACAAGGACAGGAGCCTAGACCAAAACCTGCTAGTCTGCAGAGTTACTATAAAAACAGTGTGCAACTTAATTCAGGTCAATGGCATACTGAGGTATAGTCTTCTGAGTAATATTTCCCTTTTAACAGTGACAGTGAGAGGGTGTAAGCCGACTTTCCCATAGTCCAAGGCTCTACACTCAAAAGAATCAGCCTTAGGATAAAGTTGACTTGGTGTAAAACAAAGCAGAAACAAGTCCTGTTTATTGATGACATGGCTAGTTGGCCTTGAGATCCATCCTAGGTCCACATTTCCAGTTCTTTGAGATGATGTCCTTATGGCTTAAAGCTCCTTGAATTGGGTGGTCTGTTGACAGAGGTTTCTGTCCCATTGAGTCCCAAAGAAATACACGAGGTCTACATTAATTATAAATTGATTGGCCTATTAACTTAGGCTTCTTATTAACTCTTAAAACATATTAACCCATAATTCTTGTCTGTGTTAGCCATGTAGCTTGGTACCTTTTTCAACAAGGCAGTCACATCATGCTTTCTCTGTGTCTGTATGATGACTGCAGACTGGCTGTTTCCTCTTGCCCGAATTCTCCAGTTCTGGTTGCCCTGCCTCTACTTCCTGCCTGGCTACTGGCCCATCAGCATCTTATTAAAATACAAGTGACAGGGTAAAGACCATGGTCCCACAGCAGGTGGTCTGTTTCCTGCAGGTGAGAGCAAAATAATAGATGTAAAGAGAAAGGTCCTCGTGGAAAATTCAGCCTTCATCCCTTCTTTCTTCCTCCCCTCCCTCCTCCTCTCTCTTTTTCTTTCTTTTCCTTTCTTCTTAGAGACAGGCCAGGGTCTTGCTGTGTTACTCAGGCTGACCTTGATCTCCTGAACTCAGGAGATCTTCTCACCTTGACCTCCAGAGTAGCTTACTGCTCCCGAGTGTACAGTTCCACGTGCCTGTCTTAGATTCGTGGGATTTGTAGAGGCTGGAGCTTAATGGATCTGAAGCAGCTGTCACGATTCTTGTTCTCGGAGCCCTGTGACAGTTTCTGGTGTTCCCGTGACTTCCCTGCAGCCATCCTTGGGTATCTCTGTGTGCTTCTGATAACTAAAACTGGAGATAAAGCTCTCAACCCATTGAGTACTTAACTTGCTGATACTAAGTTGTCAGCCTTGGTGTATTGTTTATTGTTTAGGTGCTTTGCCCCCAAAGGATTTAAGGTGGTGCTCGGTAAATTCTAGCATCTCCATTCAGTAAATGTCCAAGGCATCTCAGGACTCTTTGAAGAACCAAGTTCTTTGAAACTCAAAGGTTTACGAAATTGGGAGTGGACTTCAGGGAATGTCTTTCAGATCTGAATCTTCCCCGAGCCTCCTCTCCTGCTCCCTGGCAAAGTTGCCATGTTGGCCCCAGAGCTGCTGCTCTGGACCTTAGAGAGCACTACCGTTTAATTTAGCACTGCCTGTTTCATTTGCAGCCCTTGCCGAGAAGCATAAGTGAGTGAAAAGCCTAAATTAGATAATTTTTAAAAGGGCCGTAGCTTCATTATTTTCGAGTACACAGAGTAACTTAAACCCAGCAATGAAGTGTTCTGTTGTAGCAGCTCTTAGGGACATTTCTTAATGAGTAGATTATAATTATTGCTAATCAGCATAACAGTTCCCCGAAACACGTGCTTTGGAAGCAACCGAACATATTAACTGCCTTGGATGTTCCAAGGGGGCAATTTTGTATACAACGTGATTTCGCTGTCTACATATCCTTGATCACTGGAACCGCTGTGTTGTTTCAGAGAAAACATTTTAAAGGTTTTCCATATCAGATGACATTCAGTTATGCTTGTAGGGAGCTGAGGGATGCATTCTAGGACTGGAGGGGTGCATAGTAGGACTGAGATTCCTCATCCTTGGTGCTCTTATCCAATTGTGGGATCAGCTCTGACTGGCATAGATGCCTAGTATCAGCCTTGGCTCTGTCACCTACTAGCCGACAACCCTGGGTTTGGTCATCAGAACCTTACCAAGTGTCCGTTTCCTTTCTATGAAATGAGGGTAATTTTCCTACTTCACAGAACGGACATAAGCACACAGTGGGTGTCAGTGAAAGCTCAATAAATGTCTGCTGCTGTCTTTCTTCCCTTTAGACATTTTGGCCTGAAGGGGAGTTTCTTGTTTTTTCAGCACCTCAGAGAGTGTTCCCAACCCTGCTGACTGAGATCAACTTGACCCTTCTCCAATTTCAACCCCTGGTTGAGAACTAGTAGCATCTCAAGTGGTATCATTCTGCTCCCACAGCCTCTGCTCCCTGCAGACATGTAGCTGAGAGGACCCAAGCATCCCTATGTTCTTCGCAGCAGTGAAGCTCATTGATTAAAGGGAGTTCAGTCTCCTGAGGACTTGTTTCTGCTGTGCTGTTGATTACCACACCAAGTGCCTTGTGTAGGAAGGGGAGGAATCCACCCCATCAGTTCTGTATTTTATATTGCTGAGCATTCTTAAAAACTGGAGGTTGTCTTCTGAGCGGTCCCTTGCTGGTGTCAGGCATGCAGCCGTTGTGATGTCACTGCTGTCAATACCTGTGCACGTGCAAACTGGCTGTGTTTGTCCCTTTTGTCATCACTTCTCTCACGTGCACTCCTGGTGTCACAGGTATCCCCCAGAAGCACTTTGTAAGGCGTCGTCAAAAAGATCACAGTAGGAGCAGGTCTCCTGGTGCAAGGCTGTTGCACTTGGCACAGTTGCAGAGCCTTGGGGTCAGTGTTCAAATCAGTGAAGCGTGGGTTTGTCACCAAGCCGCAGTTTTGCGCAGAGCAGCAAGTGCTCTTTACAGCTAAAAGAGAAGGTGCCACCAGGCAATGACATTTGTACTGATGTGATGAATTGGTGTTGTGTCACCTGTCACATGCATGAAGGAGAGACCACCTCACCCCTTGGAATAGATAGAAGAGGCTTTAACAGGGCTCTGGCCTAGCAGGACCAGTGCTTGCCAAGCACAGGGCTAATCATTAAGGTGGGAATAGATCTGTCAGAGGCTCCCTGCTGACTCTGAACAGGAGCTGATTAGCTCCTGAGATAGGCGAGCCAATAGAAGAAAACACGGAACGAATCTAAGCTGAATACGGAACACTGGTGAAATTAGATGTCCTTCAACATGTCTCAAACAGCACCCAACACAAAACTGCAAACTTAAGACCCGAGACGCTTCTTGCATCTCTGCTGTGTGGCGCTCTGCTCTGTATGAGCATGGGCTCTGTAGACGGTCATGTCATGTCGCTGTGTTGAAAAGCAGGGCATGCCTGGTGGTGATTTCAAACTCAGGTTCCTCAGCCTCGTCTTTGAAGGATTTGTCACAGATTCTGAGGTTTGGAATCTGTCCTCAAGAGGAGTAGATTCCGTACAACTACTGCCTCTACCTTGTTGCCTTGAGGTCGCAGTTTGTCTGTTTGCTGGCATTTTGTCTAAAACACTTTTTTTTTTTTGATAAAGTGTATCTGGGAAGTGATTTTCAAATTATGTTACAGGTGAGATTGAAATAGTGGGCCTATGAGACTCTTGAGGGCAGCTAGAAAAGAAAAAACCCAATCAGTATCATTTTGGGGAAGGATGAAAAATGCATACATTTTCATGTTAGAAAACTTAAGGGTTTGAGAAAGCAATTTCCCGATGAGGCCATGCAGAGGACACAGTAATTCATAGCTGGAACACATCCTTTCAAAATCTTGGAAGGACATGAGATTTTTCCTGGTTATCCTGCTGGTGGTGGTGCTGGGAGCCGGGCAGCCGAAGTTTTAGAAGGTTGAGAATTGTATTAGGAAGATGCAGTTTCTGAATGGTGGCGCATGCCCGTCATCCCAGCCCCCAGAATGGCAGCACCACTGGCAATATCATAGGCTGCAATCTGGGCTCAGCTCAGGCTGGACTCTGACTGGAAACAAACAGAAGAATTGAAACTCAAAATTCAGCATTCCTCAGAAACATTATAAAGTGAGTTTCTGTTAGCCAGGAAAAGCCATTTCTTTCTTATCTGCTACCTACAGCCCCCCAGCTTCTGGAAAGGGCGGCTTAGTTGTCCACTGACTCAAATAAGCCTTCAACAGATCAAAGCCCTGGGCGAGTTCATTCCCAGGCTGTTCCAGCTAACTCGCCCTCCTCCCACTGCAGCATAACCCGTATAACTGCCAAGACTCTTCCGCCATCTTTGCTATTCTCTCTGCCCTGGAGAGGTGGCCGTGGTGGTTTTTGAATCCACCAGAATGAACCTTCCTTCACACCCACTGAGTGATCTGATTTGGTAGTTTCAGTGTGCCCTTGTTCACACCAGCTGTTGGGGAAGCTGCGGCTGGAGGATCACATTTGAGGGCAATGTGAGCGACAAAGGCAGGTCCCCTATTGCCAAAGGAAAGAAAGGACAGGCAAAGGAAAAAGAAAACACCAACTTTTCTGGTGGAAGGAGGGGCAGGGCTGGAACAGGGCTGAGAAGGACCCCTGAGATTCAGGAAGAGACAATTAGGAGAGACAGGCCGGTGTCGTGGTCAGCGGGAGCCAGGGCTGCAGACTGGACCTGCCTACCCAAGATGCCATTTCTATTTTTACAGTGAGAAAGGGCCTATGAAACCAAATCCATACAATGAAAATATACATCTGATGATATACCAGCGCAAAGTTAAATGAGATACCTTTATCAAAGGACTGATTTCATCGGTAATAACATTTTATAAAATCTGTAGTTGAAAATATGAACAATATAGAAGTAAAACTAAGCAAAAGATATTGTCTGTAGGGTATCCATGGGAAGAAATTAGCACAGTAAGGAGCTACATTAAAAGCAAAAACAAACAAAAACTTGTAGTATGTTTCTACCTAGTAGATTGGCAAAGGTTAAAAACATGTGTTGGTCCTGTATTGACAGGGGCATAAGCTGCTTTTGCCCAGTGATGGTGGGAGAAGCCAGATTCAGATTTCCGTGAAGACAAAGAGATACTTTAATAAATGCACATACATTTTTAACCAGGTAAATTCTAACTCTAACATGTATCATAGGAAAATACTTGTGTGTGTGCACAAAACATATGTTCCCTGCAACTTTTCTTTCTTTTTTTTTTCTTTTTTCAAGATAGGGTTTCTCTGTAGCTTTGGAGCCTGTCCTGGAACTAGCTCTTGTAGACCAGGCTGGTCTCGAACTCACAAAGATCCACCTGCCTCTGCCTCCCGAGTGCTGGAATTAAAGGCGTGCACCACCACCGCCAGGCTCACTGCAACTTTTTCATTATAAAAACCAGACGCTATTAAGTGTGTGCTGATGAAGTCAGGTGAAATTGTACAACATCCATAAAATAGTGCGATCCGATACAGCTGTGACACACCAGGCAACTCTGTGTCTATTGAGAGCTCTGTCGACATGCTAACTGAAGAGCCATGTTTAGTGCGGTGCTAGGGTTTTGCTTTGTTTTGTTTTTGCAAAAGGAAAAACAAACAGATAACTAAGGTCTAAGTCCTTTACTCCGTTTGAAGTCAATATAGCCCTAAATAGGTGCATGCTTGCTGAGCCAGGGAAGAATTTTGAGAGGACACAGGCTACCGTGAGTGCCTGGGGGTGGGGGACATGTACTATTTTGCTTATTCCTTTTACCTTTGTGATTTGCTTTATGATGGACTCAAATTTCTTGTTTTTGTTTTGTTTGGCTTGATTTTGAGATTTTGGAGTCATTATATAGCTCAGGCTGTCCTTGAACTCACTATGTAGCCAAGGCTACAGGCTTGGACTAGCAGGGATCTTCCTGTCTTAGGCTCCTGAGCACTGGAATAGAGGTATAACCCACCAGGCCCAGCCCTAAACATCTCTTTTTCTCCTTCTCTCCCTCCTTCCCTCTGTCTCCTTTTTCTTCTTCTTTTTTTTTGGTTTTTCGAGACAGGGTTTCTCTGTGGCTTTGGAGCCTGCGCTGGAACTAGCTCTTGTAGACCAGGCTGGTCTCGAACTCACAAAGATCGGCCTGCCTCTGCCTCCCAAGTGCTGGGATTAAAGGCGTGTGCCACCACCGCCCGGCCCTTTTTCTTCCTTCTTAAGTTTAAATTTTCTTTCCTCTTTTTCTTTCGACACAATATCTGGAACTCACTATGTGTACCAGGCTGGCTTCAAAGTGGCAGCAATCCTGTGTCTGCCTCTTGAGTGTTAGAATTACATCAGATATCACATCCAGCAGAACATGTACTGTGTAACAGCCCTGGCTGTCCGAGAACTCGCTCTGTCGACCAGGCTGGCCTCGAACTCACTGAGATCTGCCTGCCTCGGTGTCCCGAATACTGAGATTAAAGGCATGCGCCACCCTGTAAAACAAGAAAATGTTTTACAATATCCAGGAAGTGCAAAGACTATAAGACAGGATGGGAAGGAGAGCTGGGAAAGGCTGGCTTCTGGGTATGACATGGCTTTTGCATTTGTGAATGAACACACAGCAGCTGTGGTTGCCTTCAAAAGATTTGTACAAGATCAAGACAGCTAAAATCCCAGTATAAATGGGCTATATAGTCTCCAGGCCCCACCTCTTATGGAGAAGATATTGGTAGCTGATAGGTGCTGGGGAGGGAATTTCGCTCTTTATTGAGGGTGTGGTCTCTGGTGGATTTTGCATGCTCCAGTGGCTGGCTCCCCACTTGTGCGGGTATGGGCATTACTGACTGGACTTAGTGGGTTATCAAAAAAATTAAAAAGATGAAGTTGGAAGGAAGGTGGGTTAGGAGAATGTGTGTGGGGGGGTAAATGGTGTGCATACAATCAATCATACATGTTTAAAATTCTCAAAAATAAAGAAAATTTAAAAAAATTATAGAGTTGGTGTATAGTTTATACACCGAAAGTGAAACACTTTTGTTTCATCTCTGGGGTTCTGGGTTCAATCCCCAGAGCCACCAAAATATTTAATTATAGTAAAAGCCAAGCTTTGTCATCCGAACTATGTCTAAGTATACACAGAGTTCAGCAGTATTAAGTGTATTGATTTCTTTTCTTGAGGCAGGGCCTCATGTATCCTAGGCTAGCCTAGAACTCACTATGTAGCTGAGAGTGATCTTGAACTTCTAGTCCTCCTGTCTTCACTAGGATTGTGGGTGTGCATGCCTGGTTTACGAGGTGCTGGGGATGGAGCCCGGGGTTTCCTATATGACAAACAAGCACTGTAACCAATCGAGCCACATCTGGAAGCCCTGTTAGCAGTAGAGCTTGCTAAACCTCTACTCTTATCACTGAACCCAGATCCTGCAAATATGTAACACTAACGCTGCGTCTCCATTAAACGGTAACTGCCCATTTTCCTCTCCCCAAGTCCCTGATGAGTACCACACAACTTCTGTGCATTTGCCTACACGAGACATCTCAGGTGAATAGACTCCCACGGTGTCCTGGCTCATGTCAACACCGTGTGTATAAGGTTCTTCACGCTGCGGCATATTTTAGAATCCCCTTCCCTTTTACGACTGAACAACAATTAATGCACCCTGCATCTGTTTACCTGTCCACAGTTCACCGATGAACCCTTGGGTTGTGAATCACAGTGCTGTCTGCTATGAATCACGGGAGTACAAACATCTCTTGGAAATCCGCTTTCCATTATTTTAGCTATATATCCAGATGTGGAGCTTAACGGGATTGCTAAGAAGTAGTTAACCCATGAGTCCACCTGGATTGGCAGTGCAGGTATCAGGGAGATAACTCTGAGTGAGTTGAATCGAGTATTCTGAGGCCAGGATTTTCTTTACTGGCTCCGGGGGGGGGGGTGTTTAGCAACTTCATTCTAGCCCCCAGAGCCTTTCTGCGGAGGCAGGAGGAGGCTTAGCCTGTTTGTGAACCCAGCTACTCCCGCCTGCATTAATTCAGCACATTTCTATGGCTCCCTGAAGGAAGAGAAGCTGTAGCAGCATTTAATTAGCAGCCGGGAACATGCTTTGCCAAGGACAGGGCTTATTTCCCAGCCAGCTGTTACCAGTTGCTTCCTAGCAACATGCAGCCTGTACAGCAGATTGCTCCGAGGCACTTTCTGTCCATGGCCATCCACCTGCTGTCGTGTCTGGGTGGGGGGTGGGGAGCCCTGGGTCTTGGGCTAATTTTCCAGAGGTGTGAGCGAGCGGAACCTGTTATTTCTGCTAGCTATGGTGCTAAACCCCCTTGACTCTTGAATGACCTACTCCCAGCGGGCCATTTAAAACCCCCTCCTTCCAAGTTCATGATTAAAGCAGACAGACAGAACACTGCAGCTGTGAAACGGTCACAGCCACAGAAAATCTACTGGGTGACAGCAAGGTGGCTCAGAGGGTGAGGGTACGTGCTGCCAAGCCTGGTAACCTGAAACTGGTCCGCAGAACAAGACCCGCTTGGTAGAAGGAGAGAACTGACTTCAAGTTGTCCTCTGCTCCCCATACATGGGCCACAGTACATGACTGGATATGCATTTATACATATATGTTTGTGTAATTAAACTTGTGAATGTATGCACGCACACATACACATGGACATATGTATGCATGCACACACACAATAATACATGCTAACAAATTAAGGTCACTGGGATTCTGAAGTGCAGCTAAAATGAGGGACTTGGAGAGAAAAGCCCATCACAGCCTCCAGTGGGTGAGTCTAGCTGTCAGGAGGTAACAAGGCAGGCTGTTTTAGGCCCCTGATGTGCCACTAACACACATGCCTCATATTGAATGGCCAGCTAGCTGCTTTTGGTTTGAAGGGCTTGGAAAGAGGGGGTAGGGAGGCAGCAGCCATCACTTGGAGGCTGAACTTGCCTTTCCCTGGTGCCTGAGATGCACTCCAAGGCCAGGCTGTGGCTGGTTCCTCCCAGGGCCAGAGGCTTTGAGCTAAGGCGCTGCTGCCTGCTGCTCTGCTTCATTTGCCACACTTGGTCCTTTTCCAACTTAATATCCTGCCTTTTCAAGCTGCCATCAGACCTCCAGTCCAGCATGCCAACCACTTGGGGCCATCTAGACGGGGCTCGTGCTCTCCCAAATCAGTCCTGTGTGAGTATGTGACCCTTGCTGAGTTCCTTGGCGACCGCCATCATGGCATGGCTGCCTTGGCAGAGGTTACCTTGGATTCTATCTTCTACTCATCCTATGAATATTTACTAAGTTGTCTTTAAGTATGTGATCTTGAGCCAGTAACTGGGCCGAAAAGTCCAATAAGGTATAGTCCTTGCACTCAATAAACTTATGGGCCAGAATGGGAACTAGATAAGTCAACAGGCAGTGAACACGAACTGTCTTCAGTGGGTAGAAGGGTAGGTACCACTGGGGAGTGCAGAGACCCAAACTGAGGGAGATGGCATAGAAAATCCAATGATTGTGTTACTTGAGCTGAAAATTCTGCAAGATTAGAAAAATTCACCTGGTGACAAAGGAAGAAAGGTAGGGGAATAAGACAGGAAGGTACAGAGGAAGGGAGGCAGAAGGGAGCTGGCATATGTGGGGACCGGCAAACGAGACCTTCAGTAGCCTAAGCTAAGTGCACCTGTGGAAGTAGATGGGCACGTGGGGTGGGGCGGGGAGATCTGGGAGTGAGGGAGCCAACCCAGACGTGAGGAGCCTTGCTGTCTTGCTGAGGCTGTGTGCTTACAGAGTCCTTGAGTTTCATCTGGGAAAGTCATTTGTCAGATTTGTGTTCACATCATTAGTTCAACTAGTGGCTGGAAATATTATGAAGCCCACTGATATGCATTAATAATATTTTTAGAGGACAATATATTTGGTTTTGGGGGGGAAAAGAAAGGGTAAAATAGAAAAAGAAAGATAGCACTAGCTACAGAATGGATTTGTCGAGGGAGTAAAAGGGAGCAGGGAGGTGAGAAAAGAGGCCATTACCGTGTTTGAGAAATGAATAAGCAAGGTATGGGGTCTCCTGACTCCTTCCCACCTACTAGGCATCTGGACCCACAGCAGGGAGGAGCAGATCTGCTTTTGGAGGGTCAAAAACCATGCACTGTGTCCAACTGCACTTTTGCAACTGCTAGTATTAGTTAGGGTTCTCTAGAATAACAGGACTTGAATAGGAATGAATTGATCTCTATGTCTATCTATCTATATCATCTATCTATCTATCTATCTATCTATCTATCTATCTATCTATCTATCTATCTATCTATCTATGTATCTATGGTGTTTATTGGAATGACTTACAGGCTGCAGTCTAACAATGGCGGGCTGTGAATAGAAAGTCCAAGAATCCAGCAGTTACTCATTCCTTAAGCTGAGTATCTTAGCTGGTCATCATTATATGCCAGATCCTGAAGAGGTAGGCTCTAATGCCAGTGAAGGGATGGTCATACTAGCAAGACAAAGGCAATCAGACAAAGAGCAAAACCTTCCTTCTTCTCTGCTCTTATATAGACTTTGAGCAGAATGTATGGACCAGATTAAAGGTGTGTCTTCCTGCCTCAAGATCTGGATCTACAAGATCCAGAATAGAAGTGGATTCACCCACTTCCAACCAAGCAAAAAACAAAACAAAACCCCTCCATTTATGGATTGCAGTCCATTCCAGATGCAGCCAAGTTGACAACCAGTAATAGCCATCACACTGCCTCGCCCACTTTGTTCCCACCTTCTCCCAGCCTTGATTTGATCCTCAGAACAGGTGTCAGGCTAAACTGTCAGTGGAGTGAGCTTCACCCCTCCATGGTCTCTGCATCATCCTGTACTTTCAGGTTCCTGCTGTTTGAGTTCCTGCCCTGGCTTCCTTCAGTGATGGTTGACAGAGTGGAAGTGTGAGCCAAATAAACCCTTTCCTCCCCAAGCTGCTTTTGGCCATGGTGTTCCGTGGCAGCAATGGTAATGCTAAGACAATGCACATGGGAGGGACCTGAGTCAGTCAGTGTCCATTGCTGTGACCAAACACCCGAGGAAACCAGCTTAAAGGGGGTGAAGTTCATTTTGTCGCACAGTCTCAGAGGCTTCAGTGCAGGGCTCCCTTAATTGGGGATCGTGGTGAGGCAGAGCATCAGGAAGAGGCCATGTGTGTGGCGGGGGTGTGTGTGGGGGGCCGGTAAAGCTGCCTCTAGGAAGCAGAGAGGGAGAGGGAGGATAGGGTTAACTAAGGTCATGCGTACTCTTTAAGGGAACACCCTGTCCCCAATAACTTGTTTTCACTAACTGTGCTCCACCTTTTAAAGGTTTCCTTGGCTTCTTGTAATACTGCTAGCTGAGGACCAAAATTTCCACTCTTGAGGTGGTAGGGAACATTCGAGAGGCTCTCACAGAGGGAGGGCAGGCTAAGGAATGAGACAGTTCGGGCTCTGGGATCCCAGCTCCCTGTACTCTATTGTGTCATCTCTTAGCCTTTCTTTAATGTATAACTAGATGACAATATTGACTTCCCAGGGTCGTGTGTGCATGAAATCGGAGGCTGCATATCTAGTCTGGTTGTGACACATGGTCAGCTCTCAACCCAGAGAAGAAAACACTTGCTGGAAGAACAGGAAGCTCATGGGTTAAAGGCACTGCTCTATACTTGTGTTTGATCCCCGGAACCCATATAGAGGTAAAAGGAGCGAATTGGCTCCACAAAGTTTTCCTCTGACCTCCAAACATATGCTCCCCACATCATCCACACACATACAAACACAACAATAATTAATAATAATAGAAACTATTTGCCAAGCACTGACCTTTGCATTCCTCTCTAGAGAGCATGCAGCCTCTTACTGGGCTAAGGTGCGAGCAGGGGAGTGTTTGAAGGGTTAACTTGGCATGCTCAAGCTGCTCCACCTATGGGAAGAAAAGACAAGGCTTTTCTATTTCTAGAGAGACCGCGGGGAGTTGACAACCCTGGTCCTGCCTTCCTGTCCAGCTGCTTTCCTATTGATGAAGTGAAAATAGGAAGCCACCACCTCGTCCTTCCCCACTGTGCAGGCAAGACCGGCCTGTCCCAGCCTGTAGACACCTTGTAGGTGTGTGCATTCTATATTGTGCGAAACATAGAACAATGGGAAGCCGGGCTTGAGGAGGGAGTTCACAAGAAGACCAGGAAGGCTGCTCCCCCCTTACTCTACCCCGGCGAATACACAATAGTGTCTGGGCTCTGCCCATTGTATCATGAGTATCATGGAGCAGAAGTCCTGCCCTGCACCCCAGTAGTGAGGCAGAGCTGGAAAAGGGGCAGAAGTCACCTCCTGCAGAAGCTCTGCAGTCTCAAGTTCAAGGCCTCTGTTTATGGTAGCCCTCTTGCCTTCACAGTTCTGCTTGTGCCTTTTGAGGGACACTGTCACTTGTCAGTTTCGTATCACAGCAGGCGAGCCACTTTCTGGTTTGTGTGAGCAGAGACCAGATCTCCCCATAGGGCCATCGCTGCTGAGGCTCTTTCAATAGGCCCTCCCATGCCAGACTTCTGGAATCTGCTGTGTGTGTGTCGGGGGGCAGGGCTGGTGTGGGGAGCTCCCTGGCTATGGCAGTGGTCCCTTTCGGTAAGACTATGTTTTAGAATCAAAGATGTGTTTTTCAGCTCACATCTGGAAACAGTATGCAAAAGTGTTGAGACTCTAGGCTGTAGTAACAATATCAGGCAAAACGACTCCCATCAGCCAGTGTGGGAAAGCAGCAAAGAGAACAAGGAAGTCAGGGAGAGCTGAGGGAATGTGGGTGGCACGCTGGCCTTTCTTTCTTTTGACAGTCTTTCTGGTAGGTTCATACGGTCCATTTGTCTCGGGACACCTCCTGAAGAGGCTTCTAAAAGCTGCTGTTAGACAGATGGAACAGAAGTCCTGGCGGAGGTCAAGGGGGTTCCCGGGGCTGTGGCACAAGTCCCCAGGGGTTTACAGGGGAGCTAAGAAGAGTAATATTTCCTGGGCACTTAAGGCAGACGTGGTGCTAAAGACGTGTGTGTGTGTGTGTGTGTGTGTGTGTGTGTGTGTGTGTGTGTGTGCGTGCGTGCGTGCGCGCGCGCTTGCATGTGTCCTAACTTAAGCTGCTCAGATCCTGAGGTGCCTTTTGGGGAGGTTCTTAACTTCTGGATGAGGATCCCAGGCAGAGAGAGGTTAAGGAAGTCAGTGGGGCCAGAATTCTAACTCAGACATTAGAGTCTCACTTCCAGCTACCCTCTGACCTGACAGGTGGTGAGGGGCATTAGCGAGGGGCTTGGACGGAGGGAGGCAATCAGCACACCTGGGCTCACACTGCCTGTAGAAGGCTAACGTGCGGGAAAGATGCAAATTTCCACGTGACCTGCTGATCCATGGCAGGTGGACTAGGGTGATATGCTCTAAAGACAAGGGCTGTCTTAGAGACAGACACCTGTGGACCTCTGGCCCAGAAGAGTGGGTGGCAGATGGGCAGCCATGGAGCCTAGCTGGTACCAGCTGCTGTTTGTAGGAAAAGGCCCTGGTGGCAAGTGCAGGGTGACTTGGGGGGATTAGGTGTACCCTGGAGCCGCAGTGGCGATTGGATAGTGATGCACCAGGGGCCCTTCTGGATGCCCTTCCCCACAACTCCAAATCCTGGGTGCATACGGCTTGCTAATCTCTGTCCCCATGACAGCAGAAGGTGCCAGAGCCATCCCTAAGTCACTCAAATCTCCTACTTTTCAAGGGCCAACCTGTTCACCCAGCAAATGTCTCTAAGTTTGAAGAGATAAGAGAATGACAGATTTCCAGATCACCCCCCTCACCCCCAGAGTGCCTCCCCATCTCCTCCCTTCCAGAAAAGGGTGTAAAACTCGAGTGCCATATGCATTCTGTCTATAGGGGGGCAATGGTCTTGCTCCCTTTTTTTTTTTAAATTTAATTTTACTTTTTTAGACAGGATCTCATGTTGGACCCCAAACTTGATTATGTATTTGAGGATGATTTGAACGCCTCACCCTCCCAAGTGCTAGGATTGCAGACATGCACCACACTACCAGGAAATAGAGAATTACTGTATTCTGGTGATCTATGGGTCAAGAAAATTCCAGAAGCACTAAGATATGTCTGGATTCTACATCGCAGCAAGTAGGTGGGGTTAAGAAAGGTGATCTTTCTTAAAGATTTTATTTATTTTTTATTTTATATGTATTAGTGTCCTGCATGTGTGTGTGGGTACCATATTCATGTAGTGCCCACGGAGATTGGAAGAGGGCTTCAGATCCTCTGGAATTGGACTTACAGACAGGTGTGAGTTGCCATGTGGGTGCTGGGAACCAAATCCAGTCTTCTTATAAGAGCAGCAAGTGCTTTTAATTCTTGAGCCATCTCTGCAGTCCTTGTCTCTTGGTTTTTTTTCTTACCCTGTAAATTACGTTTGCGGTCTTTAAACAGTGATCGAGCATGTAGATTTTTGCAGTGAGATGGCTTGCCACCAAGCCAGACGGCCTGAGTGCCATCCCTGGAACCCACATGGTGGAAGAGAACCGATGCCACCGACTGTCCTCTGACCTCTGTGTGGACTCACCAGCACGCACATGTGTGGATGTGAAATAAATGACTCCATTTAAAAAAGAACACTGATTACAGTCTCTCAAGAATGGTTTCTTCTTGGGAAAGGTGCCAGCTAACTTGTTTTGAGGTATATAGGGAATATACAGGAATTCTTGAGTCATAAAAGCGTGGTGCAGAGATTTGTGAATTTGCATTCATAGGTGAAATATAACTTCATAAGTCATCTAGAAAGCAGAAAAATGTATACGTAAAATGGAAGTCATCTTTTATTCCATGCATTTATTTTGTATGTGTATGGACATGCACATGCCACAGTGCATGTGTGGAGGTCAGAGCACAATTTTTAGGAGTCTGTCCCCTCCTTCTATCACGTGGGTGACAAGATCAAACTCAGGCCACTCAGCTTGGCAGCAAACACTTTTACCTGCTGAGCCATCTTGTTGACTGTAAATATTCTTTTCAATTACTTATTATTATTATTATTATTATTTTGGTTTTTTGAGACAAGGTTTCTCTGTGTAGCCCTGGCTGTCCTGGAACGTGCTTTGTAGACTAGGCTGGCGTTGAACTCAGAGATCCAGCTGCCTCTGCCTCCCAAGTGCTAGGATTAAAGGTGTGCACTACCACCGCCCCACACATATTATATTACTACTACTATTCTATGTATGTGCATATGTATGTGGGGTGTGTGGAGTGTGTGTCTGCAGTGTGTATTTGTATGTAGTGTATGTGTATATGTGGTATGTGTGTATGTCATGTGTGTCTTTATGTGGTGTGTATATATATGTGGTATGTGTGTATTTGTGGTGTGTGTGTGTATATATAAGAAGTGAGTGTGTGTGTGGTGTGTGTATATGTGGTGTATGTGTGTTTGTATGTAGTATGTGTGTATATGTGGTGTGTATGTATGTGGTATGTGTATTGTGGTGTGTGTATGTGGTATGTGTGTATATGTGGTGTGTGTGTATGTGGTATGTGTTTGTATGTAGTATGTGTGTATATGTGGTGTGTGTATTTGTGGTTTGTGTGTATGTGGTGTGTATGTGTATAAGGTGTATGTGTATATGAGGTGTGAATGTGTATGTGTATGAATGGGGGCACGGCACACAGGTGCACAGTGTGCATGTGGAGGTCAGAAGAAAACTTTCTGAACTGGGTTTCTGCATCTCCCATGGATCCCAGGGGTCAAACTCAAGTTGTCAAGTTTGTGTCCACTGAGCCATCTCACCAGCCCAAAATATAAGTCACCCCAACTCCTCTATGCAGTGCCTGCTTCCCATAAATCCCTCAGATTTTTGCATATATCTTCTATGCAATGCTAATGTTATTTTAATATATGTAAAATATAGATATTTTTCCAGAGGAGTCTGCTCACTCTGTATTTTGTTGTAAAAGGTGAAAGAAAAGAAGTATTTTACCTCAGAAACCAAGGTTATATAAAAGTACTTTCAAAATGTAAAAACTAATGCCTATATTCAAGTGAATAGGAGAACATAGTAGAGACATGAGTGATTTGGAGCCAAAGGAACACATGGGCAGGCCACTATGATGGCCAGAATGCCCAGACTCCCTTGTGACCCTTCTCAATTGTGTTTCTGGAGTTGTACCCAGATGCTGACTATTTAAAGCCCACAGTGACATTTTAGGAATGTTTTCTTTGTAACATAGAGAATTCATTTAATAGATACCTATTAAGTGCTTCTTTTCTTTTTCTTTTTAAAAAAGATATCCTAACACTTTTAATTTCTAAGTTTGTTATATTTTGGAGACATTGCTGTCTTTTGGAATCAGGCCCTGGCTGTATTTTGAGTCATAGATATCATGGCAGTCATCTTGATGACCTGGTTTTGCCATTATTGTTTTGGAATGTTCTGGAAACAGTCTTGAAAATGACCTGAAGAGTGACATTCGTGATGTTCTTCAACAATGCCTTGACATTTTGTAGAACATGGCTAAATATGGAGCTGGGTCAGGGCAGTCCTGGATAGCAGGTTCGATTGGGGGTTAGCATGGAGGCCCCATCCAGTCTCCAGCTTAGGTGTTTCTGTTCAGCAAGGCCCTCAGATACCTGCCCTGTGAGCACCGTTCACATCAGCCTTTGCAGACCCCAAATTTCTTCCTGAACTGACTTAGCTGATGAGTCTGAGCATGGACAAGGATTCTGCTTTGTGCTGAAAAGATCATTCTGGAAGTTGAGGGCTGTGCCCAAAGAAGGGGATGACAGGAAACATGAAGCCAGTGCAGGGTCAAGATGTGGTGACAGCAGCCAAGACGGGGGGCCATCACACTGGGCTGTATTCTGGAGGGAGCATTGTGTCCTAACAGCACAGCTTCACAGCCTGCTTCTGGGAGAACCCAAACACCACACCTCCACTAACAAGTGTGGCAGTCTGTTGCTGATTCCTCCCAACCCCTCTCAGCTCCAGCCAAGTCCACCCCATCCTGGATCTAACTAGGGTGAGGTGACATCTGTTTAGTCCCCCCCCCGAGCCACAGAGCCTTGTTGGCCCCTCCTTACCCTTGTGCCACCAGTTGCTAACAGCATGGCTTCCTTGCCCCTTCCCCTTGCCTTACAGGCTGTTTGCTCTAGGCTGGTATCAGGAATCATCTCCATCTATCTTTGGGTAGGTGCCATAGCCAAGCTCTATGAGACATCACTAGTGTTTTGCTACCAGGAATGCTCCTGCCAGACTCTGCTCTCCAGGGGTCAGGGAGCCAGTTCACAGGTCTGTGACTCATGAGACCTGTTCTCACCTATGACAGCCATGTTTGCCCCACCCCCACCCCAAGCCACTCTTTCCACCACTTGGTGGCACGGTGGGGATTAGCCAAGTCTGTATTTATGTCTTCTGAGTTAGCTGCATGAGAGTTGGGAGGAAGAAGTGAGTTGGAAACTACCTCATTATATCCCTTCTGCTCCCTGTGGTGGTTGGAGAGACATGAGGCTTTTTTCATGGCAGTTTTGCCAAAGAGGCAGTCATGGCTGGGGGCTTTGGCAGCCTTCTATCCATGAGTCAAGGAGAAGCAATGGTCTGAAGGTCATCCTTCTCTTCAATCCCTCCTGATGAGGTCAAGTTGGAGCAAATTGTATCTGTAGGGACAAAGCTAGACTCCTCCTGGAGTCTGGAAACACACAATTTTCTGTTCCAAACCCTTTGTTGCCTATACTAGCCCGAATGGTTCTGATGTCTCCAACCATGATTCTGATGGGCTATGCTCATTGGAAACATGTGAACTGGGTAAGACAGCTCTCTGGGACTGTCCCTCCTGCCAAAAGCACTCCTAGCAGGTAAGTGATGGGTGAGCATGGCTGGATCCACAGATCTGTGGCCATCATAGAAAAGTCCAGGACAGAGAGCTCAGCATGGGTGAGGTAGGGACAGGGTGGTGGGGTGGTGTCCACAGAACTCAGCAGCAAAGCCACCCCGCCAGTAAGGAAGGTGTAATGGACCAGGATCAGCTAAGAGAGCCCCTCAAACAGCACCTGGCAGATCCAGCATTCTTTGCACAGCCTCTCAGTTCTGTCTTCTACTGCTCAGCCTGGAAATGGAGGAAGGACCAGAGGGAAGCTTTGCCCAGTCTGTGAGGCTTAGGTTTTGTTCAGTATTCAGGCAGATGTTCCAATCGCAGAAAGAATTATAGCTGTCAGATTGAACTGTTTTCGAAAAAAAAAAAAAAGTCTGACATATCAAGGATGACCTTGAATGTCTGAATCTTGCCTTAACTTCTTGTGTGCTGGCGTACAGGTAGACACCATCACACCCAATCTTATACAGTGCTGGAGGAAAAAGAACCATCTTTGAAAGACTAACCGTTTCTCTTAGTTCTCGTATGGCTGTGCTCTCCTAAGGAGGATGGGTGGTGTGAGTTCTAGGGTCGAAGAGCAGAAACCAGGTCAAGGCTTCCGATCCACTCCCAGTCACATGCACACTCTCTTTTTCTTTAAGTTAAAAGAAAAGAAAGGGAAGAAAGAAAGGAAGGGAGGAAGGAATAAAGATAGGCTTCCAGGATTCCTGTGTGTGTGTGTGTGTGTTGTATATAGTGTGTGCCTTGTGTATATGTGTGTATGTTGCAAGAAGAGAGACGTGTTGGTTCCTACTGCCCAGAGCTAAAATAATCACACAGAGACTATATTAATTAAATCACTGCTTGGCCCATTAGCTCTAGCTTCTTATTGGCTAACTCTTACATATTAATTTAACTCATCTCCATTAATTTGTGTATTGCCACATGGCTGTGGCTTACCAGCTAAAGTTCTCAGCATCTGTCTCCAGCGGACTACATGGCTTCTCCCTGACTCCGCCTTCCTTCTACCTTGCTATAGGCCAGGCCAGTTTTTTTATTCATTAACCAATAAGAAGCAGAAGGACCTCCCACACCAGTGTGTAAACGTTTGTGTGACTATATGTGTGTGTATGTATATGTGTGTGTGCATGTGTATGAGTGTATGTGCAGTGTATTTGTGTGCCTTGTATGCATGTGTGTATATGTTTGTGTGCGTGTGATTGAGGTTTAAACCTAGAACCTTGCACACGTTAGGCAAGCACCCTGTCACTGAGCTGCCACCCTGTTTCAGCTCCATATGGGGCTTAGTCTTTCAATCAGGAATAACCATGAAGCAGGGGCTTTTCCTGAAATGATGCCCTTAGGATCTAGAAAAGAAGACGAGAGACAGAGTTGTCCTGAGGCAGTGAACGGAGGGACATGCAATTTTCTTTTGGGATCCCTGGACTCCCACTTTGCTTATGGAGGGTCCTGGCAGGTGAGGGGCTTAGTCTGCCCAGACTGGACATGTCTTTACGTGATAGGGAAGTGGGTGAGGCTACATGTTTTGTTTTTCAAATCCTGGGAACCTCAGGCATCATCTGATGTCCCAGTTTTCTGCCTCCATCTGGGCGAACTGATTATGGGAGGTGTGAGGGCTCTAACTGGCTGCAAAGTGTGATTCAATCAGACAGAAAATAGGTGAGAAATGCATTTTCCTTAATGCCCCAATTATCCCAGTCCCAACAGGACAAAAAAAATGTGCTTTTGCCTGCTCCCAGGAACACGGTGCTCAGGATCCCTGCCTGTCCTCGTCTGTGACACTTTGTGCTCGGGCCCAGGATGCAGCTGTGGAGAGATCACCCCATCCTTCAGAAGCCGAGGCACTGGAGAGGACTGGCAGGCTCCTTTGTGATACTCCCTGCAGCATCCTGTGTTTCTCCCCATCTTTGCCCCTCCCAAGCCTGTCTGGAATGGGTACCGCACTATGCTTCTGTTTGCCAGTGTTTGTCAGCTGCCCCCTCACTCTCTGCCAGGGTTAAAGCCAGGCTCCTGGGTCTCCCCGCCTCCACTGGGCTCCAGAAAGGTCTTTCTCAAATACCTTCCTCCTATGCTGTGACCCTGGCAACTGCCAAGATCTCCTACTGCCTGCTGACCACAAAAAGATCTATAGAAATCCCACCCTCTATTCCTTCCCCACCAACAGTCCACCGAAGCCTGGTCTAGTTGTCGCCCACATGACTGCTCTCTACCCAGTCTCTCCATCCTTATCGACTTCCTCAAATGAGCACATACTGGAGGCCTCAAGACAACAGAACGGGCAGGTCCTGGTACTGCAGGTCTGTGATCTCAGCTATGTGGATGCTGAAGCATGAGGCCCTTGGGATCAAGGCCTATCTAGGCTACAGAACAAGCTCAAGGCCAGCTCCTAGTGCATTTGAGGCCCTAGGTTTGATTTCCAGGACAGTGAAAAGAAGAAAAACACTTTCGTTTTTTGAAGCTCTGGGGGCCAGGAGTCCAAAGTCAGGCAGCAGTGGACACTAACTGAATTGTTCCTGGGTCTGTGAGCTCTCAGAGGCTCTGGGAAAGAATCTGCTTCTGTGGCTTCCTGGATGCTTCTCTCTAGTCTTCCTCTGAGTCACATGGCCTTCTTTCTTACCTGGGGTCAAACTTCCCTACATTTTGTAAGGAACTGGGGGGTTGCATGTAGGACCCACACAGATAGCCCAGTGCAGTGCCCTGCACTCCTGCACTCTCAGAATCCTTAATTGAATCACATCTGTAAAGACAGCTTTTCAGAGGCAGCATCCAAAAGTTTCCGGCTCGGGTTTGATGCTGTCGGAGTCTGCAGCACTTTACCGTCTCCGCGCTGTTTGCCACTCGCCATAGTTAATCATCACCATTGACCAGACTGGAGTTAGAATCACCATGGACACGCGTCTCTTGGTTTGTGTCTGAGGGCGTTTCCAGAAAGGTCTGACTGAAGAGAGAAGAGCACTGTGTGTGTGTGTGTGTGTGTGTGTGTGTGTGTGTGTGTGTGTGTATGTGTGTGTGAACCATTGGTGGGCAGGAGTCTCTGGCTGAATCAGAAGGGGAAAGTGAGCTGAGCACCTCTCTCTCTGCTTCCTGACTGTGGGTGCAGTGTGACCAGCCGATTCACAGCCCTGCCACCGCGCCTTCTCCAGCACTGTATCTCCTTCGGCTGTAAGCCCAAATAAGTTGTTTCTTGTCAGGTATTTTGGTCACATCAGTGAGGAAAATAATGAACCCACCCACAGACTGTGTGTTGTCCCCCCCAGACTTCCTGCGTTGGCCTCTGAAAGTCACTACTAGCCACCACCCCGCCTTCACTGCCTCTCAATAGGATTTTGAGTACCAGTGCTCCCTACTCTTTGATCCTCCCTATCAGTGCTACTTCTACCACACACACTCACACCACACACTCACAGCCTGTCCTGTGAAATGACCATAGGCTTTGGAATTTTTCTCCCCTGCTGGCCTCTTATCTGCTCAGAACAGTTATCAGGGTATCACAGTCCTGTGTCTGGTCACTGAGACATGCTGAGGAAGGAGGGAGGGAGGAAAGTCTCTTGAGAGCTTTTCACAAATCCCTTGGCTTTTAAATTCCATTTGAGTTTCTGGCTGCATTTTTTTTAAAAAAATATTTTTGTGGTTTATTTAACTTTATTTTTTGTGCATTGGTGCGAAGGTGTCAGATCCCCTGCAACTGGATCTTCAGACAGTTGTAAGCTGCCATGTGGGTGCTGGAAATTGAACCCGGGTCCTCTGGAAGAGCAGTCAGTGCTCTTAACCACTGAGCCATCTCTCCAGCCCCATTTTTTTTTAAACAATCTGGCTTATTCTACAGTTGAGGAGATCAGAGGAAACAGGAAAATGGGCGACTGGCTCTTACAGAACACTTTCCAACTACAATCTCAGTATTGAGATTGGGTAAATATTTGAGAATAATAGTACTAACAACAGCGTGGCCAACACTCGCATTCACTACAGGCTTCCCAGGTAGGGCTCCATGGAGTGGTGTGACAGTCTCTCCATCTTAGGTGCACAAGGAGTGAAGGCAGAGCCATGCTGGATGATACCCCCTCCATATTAAGGACAAATAAAAAGGGAGCAGCCGGGGTTCCAAGAATACAGATGGTACTCTAATTCCCAAATTCTTCCCATCCCAACATAAAAGAATAAGGAGACCACAGGGGCAGTATCCAGAGCCCAGTGGAGACCTAACTGGGCTTCGAGGCTGTCCAGTTGGTCTTTGAAGCACTCCTAGGCGTCTCCTCCAAGCAGTCCTCCATCAATGACTTAAGGCTCTTTGGATCAGCACTGATCCTCTTCTCTTCCATTGCCCTGAGGGGGACACCAGTCTCTCATGGGGGAGGAGAGTGTGGGCTCCACCGGAGTCTAGACAGCAGGTGTCTTCCCAGCCAGGGTCCCCTGTGACAGTGCTGCCCCTCAGTTGACATTTCTCTCTCGTTCAAGGGGATTACACAAATCCTAGGTGCTTAAGCTGCCACAGGGCACTATGGGAACAGCACCTGCTCCATCCACCCTCTCCTTCCAGCAGGCAATAATGACACTGAGGTGACTTTCCTGGCAAGACTTGTTATGCTAATTTGAGAGCGAGTGCACAATTTGATTTGAACCTGGCTTGTCAGAGGGGAGAAATCAGATTAATTAGCAGCACAAACTTCAGAGCTGAAGTCGAAGCCGAAGTCTTTTCCAAGACCACCAGGGGACAGGCAGTATTACAGGGCTGCTGAGGGTCCAATTCTATTCAAAAAAATGTTCTGTGCACAATTCGGCAGGCAATTTGCACAGTGCCCAACTGCAGCTCATATGTGTATCTAGATAGCGCTATGTCTATGTCTACTATCTACACATCGACTATATATGGCAAAACCAGGTCTTTATTTCTATTATTTAATATTATTTATTGGCTTAGTAATTAATATGAATAAGTACACGTTCAAGGCACCTGAGTCTAAAGGTGAGGAAGGCAGAAAGTTAAGTCTCCCACTCACTGCCTCTGTGTCATTGTCACGTGTCAATGCACACACGTACATGTATGCGCATGCTCTTCTTTTCCTACCCAAACTTGCAATTCTATCCCATACGTCACTCACTGCCCACCTCTCCATGTGTCACTTAGCCACACGTCTTGGCTTGTTTCCTGGCTAAAAACCCCGTGGATGTTCTGCAATTTCTTCCACTAGTTCCCTGCTGATGGCGATTTACGTCCCACTCTTTGGCCTGACTCACAGACCTTAATGACGTCTTTGCATAATGGGTACACAGGGAGGACACCCAAGGCCACCCTGTCCCAATACAGTAACACCAACTACATAGAGCCATCAACTAATTCCGATTAATGAAATTTAAAATTTAGTTCTTTAATCACACTAGCCACATTTAAGAGCCATGTGGAATATGCCTTCATGCTGACAGAGCAAATACAGAATGTTGCCATCTGGCAGAGTTCAGGGGATAGAACTGCTCACTGGGTGGAGTGTTCCTACAAGCAATTATGAAGCCCAAGGCCCTGTGTAAGATACAGCGCCAGACACGGCCAGTCCTCCCTCCCTCTGAAGCAGCTCTATTTGTGCTGCTTCGGTAAGAGCTGGTGGAGAAGGCACCCTCTTTTGTTTCGGTATAATCATATGAAATCTTAGCGAGAACAAGGAACGGTCCCTGTGTACTGAGTCCAAGGACATTTTGCTTCAGATTTGTCCATGCTACTCCCAGCAGCATGGCTGTTCCTGGCTTACAGTGGGCACACCTGTTCCTGGGATCTCAGATGACTGTCTGCCCTGGAAGCCTGGTCTTCTGCCATCTTGCTGAGATCTGCTTCTTACCTCTAAGCTCTGTGTCCTCTCTGTGTACCCAGACCTATAGTCCACCATGTCAGAGAGAAAGTGCTGGACCCTCAAGATCCCATGAGAGTAGACATCTCTTACCAGATTCAGCATCTGGCTCGGGTCTCCACTTTCTCCTTTGTTGATACCTCCCACCCTCTCTCCCTTTGGTCTCTCCTAACCTTCCAGGCTGCTAGCGTTCACCCCGCACAGCAGCTAGATGACCTCTAGCAGCATTCTGCACAGGATGTACTGGACCCGTGTCCCCTGAGAGGCGATGCTCTCCTGTCTCTTGTTGCTCTGTTCCCACCCCTCCCTGGCTCACCTACAGTGCTTACAGACCAGGCCATCATCTTTCTGAATTCTGTACTTTTCCCTGGGCAGTTTTGTCCCCACTGTGGAAACAGGCATTTAGAAGGAGCTTTTGCTAAGAAGCATTGATTCTTCTTCACTTGGGCTCACAAACCACCTTGGATCCCAGGAAGAATAAAACCCCACAGGACAGCACCTGCACCTCTGAGGAGGGTAGTTATCCAAGAGGGCAAGGCTAGACCCTGGGAAAAAGGCATCATCTTGCAGGGACCAGACAAAAATGTCTTCAAAATTGAGGAATGGAGCCGGGTGGTGGTGGCACACACCTTTAATCCCAGCACTCGGGAGGCAGAGGCAGGCAGATCTTTGTGAGTTCGAGACCAGCCTGGTCTACAAGAGCTAGTTCCAGCGTAGGCTCCAAAGCCACAGAGAAACCCTGTCTCAAAAAAACAACAAAAAAAAAATTGAGAAATGGATGGAAACAGGAATTGAGAAGACAATGGGTGGAACCATTACTGAGACTTGTGGTTGTCTCTTGCTCCGGTTCTTTCTCTACTTATATCTAAAGCCATGGTTTCCCTTGGCGCACATCTCATAATTGCTTTAAACCCCAGTGATTTAGTTCAACTCTATTTAGACACCATGTATAATTGAAATAAGAATGGTCCTTATAAACTCATGTTTGAATACTTGGTCCCCAGTTGGTAGAACTGTTTGGGAAGGATTGGAAGGTGTGGCCTTGTTGGAGGAGGTATAGGATGGGGGCGGGCTTTAAGGCTTCCCACTGTCCTCTCTGCCTGCTGCTTTCAGATTAAGATGTGAGCATTCAGCTCTCCCTGCAGCTATGCCTTTGTTCCCCATCATGGACTCTAAGTCTCTGAAGCTGTAAGCCTAATTGAGTACTTTCATTTGCAAGTTGCCTTGGCCATGGTGTTTTGTCACAGCAATTGAAAATTAACTAAGATGCCACGTAATTAAATTTACCTTCTGTAAATGACCTGTCTCTAAAACCTGACACCCAAATTCTCTCCTGGTCACAGCCTTCTACGTATGCACCCTTTCTTCATCCCATCAGTTGAGCTTGTCTTTATCCTTGGTATGACAATCAGTTTTTTTTCAGTCCGTGTTTTCCTTTTGGTCCCTTGGTAAGCAAGCCTCCCTCTCCAGTCTGAATCCCATGACCCTCCATGACAAGTAAGTCCTAACACTTTTCACTCCTGCCTTGGCTGGGAATCAGTCTTTAAGTGACATGCACTAACTCTTCTGTTCCTCTCTCCAGTGCCCCCTCTTCCTTAAACCTTCCCTTCTCTCTCTCCTCTTACAAACATTGGTAACACTTATGCCTCCTTTAAGAAACATCTTCCTAATCTTGCTGTATGTCTGTCTAGCCTCAAACTTATCCCCAGGAGAATAGTATCCACACTCTGTGCTCCCTATGTCTAGCCTGTGTTTGTAGAACCTATCATAGCTCAGTTTGGGTGAGTGGACAGGTTTTGCTTGTGATAAAAGGAAACAGAGTGTTGTGGTTTGAAGGAAAATGGCCCTCAAATAGAGTGGCACTAATGGGACATGTGGCCTTGTTGGTGGAAGTGGGCCATTGTGAGGGTGGGCTTTGAGGCCTCTTTTGCTTAAGCTTCCCTCAGTGTGACGGTGTTGACTTTCTGTGGCCTGCAAGATGTAGGTCTCTCAGTGATTCCTCCAGCACATCTACGTGCATGCCTCCCTGTCATGATGATAATGGAGCCAACCCTGAAACTGTAAGACACCCCAAATAAATGTTTCCTTTATAAGAGTTGCCATGGTCGCTGTATCTGTTTGGGAAGGGAGAAAAATCACAGCTGGCGCTGAGAGCAGCTTTTCCATGCAAGTGGTGCTGGAAAGGTGTGCAGAGCTTCACAAGGCCAGCCACAGGGGAAAAAAAAAAAAAGAGTTGCCATGGTCATGGTATCTCTTCACAGCAATAAAAACCCTAAGACAGGTGTCCACTCATGATGGCTAATCTTAGTTGTCAACTTGACACTCTTGGGATGAGGAAGCCTTAACTGAGAAATTTCCTCCATCAAGGTGGCCTGTAGTCGTGCCTGTAGCATTTTCTTGACTACTAATTGATATAGAAGGGCCTAGACCACTGTGGAAAGCAGCATTCTTAGGCAGGTGAGCCTGGGCTGTAAAGGAGGAAGTGAACATGGACCTGGGAAAAGGCCAGCAGGCAGCATTCTTGCTTCGGGTTCCTACCCTGATGCCCCTCACTGATGAACCGCAACCTCTAAGATAAGATTAAACCCTTTTCTCCCGATTGTTTTGGTCACAGTGGTTATCACAGTAACAGAAAGTAACCAGACCACCACACCATCAGTTCAGCCTCATGGCATTCAAATTTTTAAGTAGCAACCTGTCTTTCCAAATTCGGAAAACAAGAAAACAGAAAACAAAGAGAGCAGGGCATGGTGGCACATATCAGCAGCCAATACTTGGGATGCGTCTAAGACAGAAGGTTTAGGAAATCAGTGTTGTCTTCAGCTACACAGCAAGTTCAAAGCCAGCCTGGATGTTTCAATAAAGCAAAACAAAACAAAGAATGGGGGGTATGGGAAGAGCCCAGAGGGAAAAGGTATACATCATTATTATTTTTTACACTTTTCTCTTTGTTTCTTTCTCTCTTTTTTTTCTTCTTTCAAGCAGGCACACCAGAGTCAGGTTGGGGGCAGATGGTTTTTGGAAAGCCAGCGTGATATTCTGCTAGCATCCAGGGATGCTTCCTTTGGCAGTAACCGTCTTTTGGCTGAGAAATGAAAATGCTCTGTTCAGAAAGGAGAGACTGCATTCTTTTTGAGTGTGAGGAGGACAGGGATCCCTTCCACCGCCAGCCCTGTGGCACTGGCTTCAGGAGTGAAAATGTAAGCCCTCTTCCCACCTTAACAGAAGGTATCTAAGGCCTGCTGCTTGGAGGTCAGCTCACAGCTCACCCTTCCTCTGCGGAGAGGCTGATGCTGAGAAGGGCCTGTGGCAATAGCCCAGGATCTGAGGAAGCAAAGGCTGCCTGGATAGGCCAGCCTTCACCAAGGAGGTTTGGTACAACAGCCTTTGAGAAGCCAAGTCCAAAAGACTGAGATAGTACAGGAAAAAAAGAAGAGGGTGCTTGCTACTTGACAGTTTGCCACAGGAAAGCCAATTCATTTCCTACTGAAGCTTTGGAAAAAAATGGTCTACTAATGGCTGGCTGGAGGCTAGGTATGTGTCATGGATGCATTTCTGCACTGGGGGCCTGATCTTTTTCAAGCTCCCTTTGACATGTACACTTTTGTTTTGATACAATGTCTCAGGTTGCCCTGGCAGGCTTTAAAGTAGTTGGGCTCACTTTTCACCATGGGCCCCACTGGACCCATCCTGAGTTCCCTAGGACCACACTTCAGCCTTTGGCTGTTGGATTCAACCACGAGCCCAGTCAGTGTATGGAGCAAAGCTGTTGGGGGAATTTCCTCTTCTTCCAGTCTGTATGGTCACACCCAGGAGGTACCTGTCTCCTTGACTCAGACCTATCAGGCTCGAGTTCCTTCACCTGACCTCAGGGCTAGGGTGGCAGCTGCTCTGGGTTAGCACCCCCCTCTTACTTCCCCAGAGCCTGCCAATCCTCTGCAGAGAACCTTCATTAAGCTGTCTTCCTAAATTTTTTAGCTGTTTCTGCTTGAGCCACAA
The DNA here is from genome assembly GCA_028555095.1 of Dicrostonyx torquatus. Taxonomy (NCBI): domain Eukaryota; kingdom Metazoa; phylum Chordata; class Mammalia; order Rodentia; family Cricetidae; genus Dicrostonyx; species Dicrostonyx torquatus. The sequence continues at coordinate 2,187,523 of JAQHUG010000250.1, read as the reverse complement.
CCAGGTGCTTCGGGCCTCTTCTCCATTTGAATAAAGGCCAAACCATAGCAAACCACAAAGAATGGTTTGCAAAGCCTCATCTTTAAGTCTATTTTATTTGAAATCTTTACTTTTATTGTCATCAATAAAAAAAAATCACTGCAGTTCACTTTCTCTTACCTAGCATATATATGTATATATGTGTGTGTGCACACATATACATATATGTATAGATACACATATATACATACACACACAGACACACACATGTTATGTCAGGTGTGGTGATGCTGTAAATCGAGCACTCAGAAGGTTCAAGGTTAGTCTGAGCTATGTAGTGGGATTCTCTAAGAAGCCAAAAAGTCAGGTGGTTGTGGTGCACGCCTTTAATTCAAGCACTTGGGAGGCAGAGGCAGGTGGATCTCAGTGAGTTTGAGGCCGGCCTGGTCTACAAGAGCTAGTTCCAGGACAGCCAAGGCTGTTACAAAGATAAACCCTGTCTCGAAAAACCAAAATAAATAAATAAACAAGTAAAAATAAGAGCCAAAATCCTTCCAATGTAGTTTGGATACTGCTATATTAAGATGCTGGTCCTTCTCCCACAGCGGCCCCCAGCAGGCTTTAGTCACTGGGCTCAGGATACTCCTCACAGGTTCTGCTAAGGATCAAATGGAGCAGGGAGACAGCCCCTCAGAACCTGGGGGTTTGGAGCTGTGCCAATTTATCTGCAAACATCTACGTTCTATACCATCACAGTTCTCAGAACCACTACCCACATGCCTTTCTGTCAAATCCTGCTTTATACAACTCTACCAGCCCGCTTTTGAGACAACTTCCTCTTGGGTTTGGGGACTGCCAAATTTGACCGAGTATGAAGAATGGGCACTTCCAGGAAATCAGAGAACTTCCCTCACCCCCCGCTAGGGCTAACTTCAAGCATGCCTGCCACCTTTGAAATCTAACAGACTCCAGGGGATGGCAAAGAGCTCTCGCTCACCTGGGCTAAATTCCCAACTGTTGGCTATGACAAGATCTGGACACCTTGGTCAAGAGGCTGTAAAGGCAGTGTGCAAAGAAGGGGCACAGTGGATTGCAGTCCATTTTACACTGTGGCCCTTCCATCTGGGGTCACACTTACACTTGTGATCTTTCAGAAGTCTAACACTGGGAAGGAAACCTGACAGCTACTATGTAGAACAGCCCTTTATTCTGAGAGCACAGCCGCAGTTGTGCTGGCAGTTCCCACTCCCCCATGTCCAGGAGAGGCGAGCCTTGAGGGCACTTCCAGCTCCAGGTACAAGCAGAAGCAATGTTCTCCTGCGGGCTTGAGTGCCGCCAGCTCCAGCAGCCCCCACGCTGCCCTTTCTGTAGGGTCCACCTGGAATCGAGACTTTAGGTCGGGTTCAAGTGCACGCTTCCTTCCCATCAGTCACAGCCTTCGAGCCTTCCGGGGCCGACAGCCGTTGTGTGGGACAGGGGTGTTGTCTGTGACTGAGATCACTTCCAGACCCCCCATGGTCAGTCCTTTGATGGCAGACTAGAAGGATCAGAAACAGGAAAGTGGTATGGTCTCCAAAATGATGATGACCCAGCATCTTCAGATGGGCTCCAAGAGGGACAGAAGATCACTACTGATACCTACAGTCCCAGTGCCTGCTGCCTCCACCTTGGACTTCACAATGTGAGCACAGGCTAGACTCCTGCACTCCAGCAACATGAGCATTGTCCTCTCCCAGGACACACACACTCACGCCCCAAGGCCTCATTCTTGTAAAGTCAGAGAGATGGTACCTCCTAGCCCCACTGGTCTCAGGACCCCCCTGATGGCTCCCAGCACCATGGTCTACATTTCTCCATTGACCCACTAGTCTGTGCTGGGATGGTTCCCCAGAGACCACTGTTGCATTCCCAGGGCTGGCACAGAGCAAACACTCAAGAAGCTGAGATAAATGACATGATTCAGGCTCGCTCTGAGGGGCTTAGGTGATTGTAGGAGTAACCGAGAGGAACTAAGGGGGGCGCTTACTGAGGGGACATTTAAACTGCCCACACCTGGCTCTAAAGAACACACACGCACACTGTGGAGAACCCTAGTTACTCACCCAGCGTCCTGGCCCCATGCCTTTCACTATAACTCTGATGTGGGTCACTCCCTTTCCTGTGGCTTTCTGGAGAGAAACAAGAGGTCAGTGTCCCTGTGACAGAAGGGCTGCGTCCCAATCTCTGGCTACTGTCTCCAAAACACGTGGGGTAATGGCAACAGCAGAAGTAAACAGGGAGGCAGAAGACACAGAAAGAAGCAACGCACTGAGGGTGGCAGTAGAGGTGAGCACCCAAAGAGGCAGGCAAACCCAGAAGGCCAAGGGACCCAGGTGACAGAACTGCACTGCCACCCAATGGACACTTCTAGATACTGCCTCATTTCCCTCCAAGTGCAGACCTGTCCCCTTCTAAAGTGGAATTTAGTATCTTTAGAGTTAGGTATGTGTCCATATTATAAACACACTCATTATGGGTCCTGGAAAATACCCAGAACTCACAAAAAAGCTACCATGCAGAGGTCCCACAAACACTGACTGTGTCTCTTAACTGAATGTCCTCAGTTTGGTGGGTAATTACATCATTCTGAGTTTGATGATCACTACCACACAGCCATCAATAGTTTCTTACGTCGAGCTGTAAAGGCCCAAGTGTCCCTCTAGGAAGTAGTCCTGTTTGTCAGTGTACACACATTTGTGAGGTCTCTGCTACAGCAGGAAACATGCAGCTCTCATCCAAGGCTAATCTGGGTTCACATCAGGGTGCTGAACTGGCTGCTTGGCTTTGACCAATCCCACACAATCTGATTCTCTTGAAAGAGTAGATAATAGCAGGGTCTTCTGAAGACATGGTAATAGTGAGCTAGCTGAAATGTAACTGATTAATTTGCTTCTAAAGAGTCACTTTGGGACTTGCGTTATAAGACATGCCCCCTGAATAAAATGCAATCCCTCACGCCATCCCACTGGTCTTTAATGGAAGGAGCCTTGGTTCCTTCTTCCTCTGAGCACAAATTAAATCCTTTTCTCCACTGAAGCTCAGAAAGAAAGCTGCTACGTTTCCCCAAAGGCTTCTTTAAGCAGCCCAAGTGTCAGGACATCTAACAGGGGTGGGCACAGCGCTCGGTGCTTCTGTTCTGAATCAGGTCTGCTGAGAACGCTCCCCCATCAGCCACAGGGAAAGTACAGCACTGCACTCAGGTACTTACTGCTGCCGCGGCTATGCCTGCTGTCTGTGCTGCGATGCCGGTGCCCTTCTTGGCATTGCGAAAGCCTTCTGTGCCACATGAGGCCCGGGCCAGGGACACGTTAGTGGCAGACACTACCTGGATCTGTGTGCTTGGAAAAAGAAGCACATAACTCTATTACTGCTCAGGGAAGGAAGGGAGCTTGCTACAGTCCTTAGGAGCCCGAATGAGAAAGAAAAGGTCACCAGCTCCCTCTCTCATGTTAAAGGAAGGCTGCCAAATCATACTCTAGAGGAGCGCCATCACCCAACGGCAGGAGAGTATCACCAGAAGGACACACTTCTGCCTCAAGCCTTCCCCAAGGCAGGGGTTATGAAGGTTTTATATCCTTGTCTAGTGTTTTGTTAATAAAAAAGGACAGCATTGGAAAGTTCCAGGATCTCCCATTATAACAATGAAACAGCAATATGTGAGGGATGGCTTGATGGTGACAGGTGAACCCACATTGTGGAAGGAGAAAACTAATTTGTGCAAACTGTTTTCTACCTTCTCGTTGTTATGCCCCACACCCAACAAGTAAGCAAAAATATAATAAAGTATTTTTAGAAAGTGTATGAATAAACGCCTAGAGACCTGTCGCCTAGCTCTGTTTTAACAATAAGCAACTCACGTCCAATATAGTGTTGCCTCTAAACACTGTTCCCATCCCCCCATCAGTGGACTGTTAGGAAGTGAATCTAAGACCTATTGGTTCAGTGTCTATAAAAGAGAAAGATGCATAAAAAAACCCCACAAAACTATTTGTCATGACAATATTATTACAGTGGATAATTTAAATGCTTATGACACTATTCTGGGATCAAAAATTATTTTAAATAAGTGAAACTTTTTACTAATTTGCTCTATAAGGATAAATTATAATTAAGAGTGACTTTACGAAAATCCTAAGGTGTGCATCCTGTCTCCCCTTGGGTTATCATCACCCCACTTTCTGCAGAGCTTTCTGGGTGCTCATGGGAAGGGGAAGTGAAGGGAATGCTCTACAAGCTATAGGAGAGACCTGCTGTTCTAGTACTGGCACCTGCCTGCGGCCTTGTTATGGCTGTCATCCTCTCCAAGGGCTTCTTACATTTCCTACACCGGACAAAAACATTCTGATGCAGGGTGGATTGAAAGGGCCACAGACACAACAACACAAAGAAAGCAGAGAAGTTGTGTCTGCATTAGCTCAAGAGGAGAAGGGAGCCACTGCTGTGGACCCTGTAACCTCTGTGCTACACACTGGAGGCCAGGACTATAGTCTCTGGTGCTGTACTCCAACTGTGTGTCAGGCAGGCTGTGACAAAATACAGATCACACTTCCAGGGACTTGGCCTGCAAAGTTGTTACCAACACCCTGTATTTTTGTGGCTGGGAGCCTGCTTGATGACCATGTGCACAGAAGACAAGGGCGTTAGTCTTGCTGCTTTCATTCACTGTTACACTTCCCTGCAAGGGAAGGGTCAGTGCACAGCACATTAGGGAAGAAGGCTACAGGGTGTGTACTTGTCTGGAAGTTTATATTCGGGTTAGTTTATTAATAAGTTATGTATTTGTAGACTGCTTCCCTCACAACAGGACCAATTGCTTCTAATAAAGTCCTTCTAACTCTTGCATAGAAATCTCAAGGGAGGCAAAAAAAACCCTTAAAATTACAGTGTACTACATCTATTTGATATTTTTATGAAACTGAAGTAGTTTCCCCAAACAAGATGAGGCTAGCATCTGGCAACCTGACTTCTACTAGAAGAAGGGCTAAGGCAGAATCAGCCCACAGGGGACTTGCTCATGCACCCCCTTTCTTACTTGTTGTGGGTTGCTTTAATGTGCGCGACTGGGACCTCCTCAAACCTCATCCCTGCCCACCGCAGAGGGCTTTCCTGTCCTGGAGCTGGAGGGTAAATGCTGCAATCAGAAGAAACATTTGGTTTAATTTCCCAATTGTTCTTTAAATCAAAAGAAACACATACATGCCTAAAGACAAAGTAAAATAGGTTAAGTATGGCAATGCACACTTGTGATCCGAGCATGGGGTAGTGGTGGTGGGGGAAGCGCACACACTGGGGGGTGGGCAGGATGGGAAAACTGAATCCAAGGCTAACCTGGGATACACACAGCTTAGGATATACTGTAAGACTTTGTTCCTGTAACCACTTCCCTTCCCATAAAGGCCTCGGTCCTCACAAACACACTCCCCATACATCAAATCAAATAGCAGACAAACCCTGTGGTATTTGAATGCAAGGACCCCCCATAATTTCACAGGGAATGGCACTATTAGGAGGTGTCTTTGTTGGAGGGAGTATGACCTTGTTGGAGGAAGGGTGTCACTGTGGGGGTGGGTTTTGAGGTTTCCTATGCTCAAGACACCGCCCAGTGTCTCAGTCGACTTCTTGTCGCCTGCAAGATGCAGGACTCTCAGCACCACATCTGCCGGCACGCCACCATGTACCCTAATGGACTGAGCCTCTGAAACTGTAAGCAAGCCCCCTCAGCTAAATGTTTTCCTTATAAGAGTTGCGTGGTCAGGGTGTCTCTTTGCAGCACTAAAAACCCAAAGAGAAACCGGAATGAAAACTAAGAGTCTGGCTCTGGAGGGGCTCTCTGCACCACTCCTTCCCACACCTTCTGGACCCCACAGTGTTTCAGGGTTGGGAGCACTGGCCTTGATACTGTGCCGGGCTCGGGGTCTTTTAGTCTTAGTCTAATTTGCTTGCTGGGTTTCCCTGGGGCCATAGTCTTCATCTTCAGGTAGAAAATTCAAATCCAAACAGACACAGGACCAGCAAGGGAGGCCAGGCTTTGGGCCGAGGGAGTGGTCTTAGGTCTGAGCTTTGTTCTTTAAAAACTGAAACACGCATTTATCTGTCATTCAGCATTTCAGACGGGAGTAAACCTGCTGTTTCATTACGCCTCTGCACCTAAATCAGGCGCAGATTTGTACCCGACACCCACGCTATGTTTCTACTATGCTGAAATCCGTTTTAGAAAATACGCTACCATTCAGGCACCCCCGGCTCCATCTGCTTCTCGAGGGTTATTTTCAAAAACTCAGTACAGCACATTCTTTCCTGTGGGCCTGATTTTAGCGATGATGTGCAGCCTCTGTAGGTGGCGGGCCTATCAGTTTCTGCACTAAGAAAAGTGTCCCAGTCCTGTAGATGACATTATTATTTCAATGATCATCATTTTCCCACTGAATTTTTTTTGTTGTTGTTCCCTCTATTGACTTGGGAGTGAGCAAATACAAGTCTAAGTCTGAGTAAAACTGATACAGTCCCCTTTATATAGCAAGATTTTGAAACCAGGACCTCGGGCCATTTACTCTAGGGGATGGCCAAGATCAAACTTCTAAACTTCCCAGGTTCAGTTGGGCATGGTAGTGCATGCCTGCCTGTAATCCCAGCCAGGAGGGTCACCTTGAGTTTAAGACCAGCTATGATAACAGAGTTCCTGGTCATCCTGGGCTACATAACAAGAGTCAGCCTCAAAATAAAACAAAATGAGATTCTCCCAGGCTGAAGGTATAACGAGCAATGGCTCATCTGAGGAAGGCCCTACAATGCAGACAGAACTTTCTGGAACTAGCCTTTCTACTCATTTTCAACCAGGAAGGTGTGGTGAGGCAGTTCATTTGCTAACTGGGGATGTTTATTTGTTTGAAACTAGGTCTCAGTACATAGCTCTGGTTGGCCAGGCTCACTATGTTAGACAAGGCTGTTCTCAAGGGATCCACCTGCTTCTGCCTGTACTGTACTGGGATCAAAGGTGTGCACCATGCCTGGCTTAATTGTAATCTTTAAAAATGCAAATACAAGCAACTAAAGAATGCCGCAGGTGGGAGAAACAGTGTCCAGATGGGTAATCAATACCAAGCGGTCAGCTCTGAAGTCAGATGCATACAAGCAACATTACATGGTCTGATCAGGTTATATTTATGTAGTTAGGAAACCACATCCCCAACAATTAAAAAAAAAAAAGGCCTTAAATTTGAGAAAATGGGGGTGTAAGGGAGGGATCAGGAGGAGGAAATGGAAATGGGAGGGGGAAGAAACGATATAATTGTATTTTAATTTCAAAAAGTTATTTAAAAATGGAAATAAGATGCAAAAACCATAGCCAGGGCTTGGTGTTCTCTGGCACTACATCTGCACAACTGCGGATGGGCTCAGCAAGATCTCCAAAAGCCTGCACTTTAATTCCTAAACCTTGTCTCCTTCAATCACCATCTGTCCTCTGTCCGACCTTGACCCTTGGGGGGTCACAGCCAGCAGTTATCGTTGCCAGCACGTGCATCACAGCCTTGGCCTCAAGCATCCCTGGCTACCACCCCTTGTCTGCTTCGGTATCTTCAGGGCCAGCACTCAATGAGCCCATCTGATCTCTTCACTCCACGTACCTCAGGTACCTCACTGGACTAAAGGCTAGTCTCAAGTCCCCTCTATGTCATCACTTTTTCCTGGCAAACTTCCAGCCCTTATTAAATCTGAGTCTGTGCAAACACTGCATGGCTGACTGGGCTCTATAGCAGAGCTTTCGACTGACAGCTGGGACAAGACACTGCTGGAGGAGGCTGTCCTGTGACAGCAGGGAGCATGGTAGCATCCCTGGCTCTAGTCCATTAGATTCTATCTTCTAATTTAGGACCACTAGAGCTTTTAGACACCGCTAAAAGTCCCTACCAAGAACCACTGCTTCGTTTTAATGACATTCCAGCATCAAGTAGGCTTTCAAGATGCTTGACAACCATTCTCAGTTCAATTATCCTTCCATTCTCCAGGAGGCCTCTTCTACACTTCCTTTTGTCTCCTTAACCAGCCAGCTCCTTCCGTTTCCTCAGGGCCAGCTGATGACCTCTACAGAGAAACAGAATCAATTAGACTTTCTTCCAGCTTCCAGCAGCAAACATCTGTGCCCAGGCGGCTGAGGACTCTCCTGCCACAATGTTCCGGTTGAGTATTAGCCCCACAAGGACACTGTTCCTGCAATGTTCCCACTTCAGTGTCAGTGTTTCCCAGAAGCAAAACATATTGTCATGTCATAAACATAAAGTCGAAACAAGAACAAAAAAATACCCCCGCTTTAAACCCCAAGTTCCTAAGAGCTTCTCTATTCTCCCTTATAGCAAAACCTCCTTAAGGAATGGCAATACTTGTTTATTCTCTTTGAAACCAACCCACTCCAATTAGAAGTTATTTCCGACTTCTCCATCAGGAAGGCAGGCTATAGTCAAGGTCACCGACCCACTCTGTACTGCTCAGTCCAATGAGCAATCCTGATATCTGCCTGCCAACCCAGCTTTTCTGCAGTGCTGAACATAGCTACATTCCCTACTTTGTATCACACTAAAAAAAATCTTGTTTGGCTTTCTTCCTACCTGTTCTGGGGAGGTTCTCGCTTTCACTGGTTCTTCCTTTCCCCAAATCTCTGTCTATATTACATCTCTACTCCGAAGCTAGGTGTCTCAGGTTTTTTCTTTTATTATATACGGTTGTACAAGGCCATTTTTAAGCAAATATAAGGCATCTCAAACTTAACCCCACAGAGCTAAACTCCATCAGTCTCTGCCATCTTAATATATAACAATTTCTATTTTTCTGTTGTTTAGTGCTCAAATTTGAGCCTTCACACCCTCTCTTTTTCTCAACCTTTATATTAATAGCTTCTTAGCTGGGTGTTGACGAATGCCTGTAATCCCAAGCACTCAGGAGACATTCCAGGCCATCCTAGGTCACACAGCAAGACCTTACTCAAAACAAAACACCCACACCAAGGGTGATACCAGCACCATTAAATTCCACTCTGGTCCAGACACCATTATTTTTACTAGACTATTAAGCAAGGTTGCTGGGGCTGGGCTATATTCTTATAATCTAGGCACTCATGAGGCCAAGGTAACAGGATTATAAATCTGAGCCTAACCTGGGCTGCACAGCAGGACCATCTTAAAAAAAATAAATTAAATGTCATCAACTCTTCCCAAAGCTGGACAGATGTGGCTCTTCTTGGTTGCTGGCTGCCTGGATAAAGCCTTTACTGTTGGAACAGGGATGTAAGGCTAACAACCCCCAAAGTACCTGGGATTGCCAAGCGACTGACCATCAGCAGCCCCTCACTGCCCGCAGAGGGTAAAGTGTGAAAGCTCCAGGACAACAGGGAAGCCTGTCGCCATGTGTCTCTTCCCAGAGGCATCACCCACCATATTCTCCAACAGCTTGACTTTCCAGACCGCTGCCTCTGCCTGGAATGATGCCTCTGGTCTTGCCCAGCTCAGTTTCTATTCAGATCACCTCTGCACTCCAGGGTACCTTAAGACTTGCCCGACTTCTTCAGGAATGCCTTGCTCTTTTAAAAGTCCAACCTGTTCTTACCTCTATTATTCTGATCAGATTATGGTTAAAACAGATGTGCCTATATCTTTCTTGGAAGTCTGTGAACCACTTCGGGGGAGGAATAAACCTTCTGTATTTCCAGTACTTATGGTATTTAAGAGGTAGTAGATTTTTCAGTAACTGTTAAATAGATGTGAAGTTAAGTGAACGCATATACAACCTGCAGGATGTACATACAACCTGCGGGACGCAGGATGCCACTTCCCAGGGCTAGGCACAAAACTAATGCTGGGCCTCTGACCAACTCTAATGCCCTTGGTGTAGTTCCTCAAGTCATTTTGTGCAGGCGGAAGAGAAAGTTGCTAGTCGGACCTAAAGCCTACCTCACAAGGAAAGAAAACTGGTACTTATATATGTACGACGCTCAGCCAACAGTTGTTAAATTCAACAGCTACTTTATGCACCTCTATCCTCACTAACCCCTCTGAGAGTTATCTTCATTTTGAGAAGGATCAAACGCTGTTTTGCAGAAACTCCCACAGATGGCAAATGACAGGAATTCACTTTTTCTATGACTCTGGACGGTGGCGGGGGATGCAAGTGTCCAGAAGCCTGGACCCACTTAGCCCTCACCTGAAACGGCTCGGAACCGCTTCCTTTTCAGTTTTCTGCTTGACAGCCGCGTCTTCTAACCTTGGGGCTCCGGTGTGGATAGGCTGAGCTGGGGCAACCACCACAAGCCTGCAAAGAAGAGCTCGGTGAGGGACCGGTTTAACGGTCCTCTGGGGGTTCAAGTGGCACATAGGCTTGGGAGGCAGGCGGGAAGGTTCGAGAGTGGCCGTGGGCTCGAAAGGGCAGCCCTTACCTGGTCATCCCATGTCCAGCCCAAGACCGCAGGAGCCACGATCCCGCGTTTCTTACAACCTGCATGATTGAAATTGACTCTCGTCAGCTCCCGTCCGCAGTGCCCGGCCGAGATGGAGTCAGCACCATGAGCATCTTGTGGGGGAGCACACAGAAGGGAAATCATCCGATTGCTCTGAAATGCCCCTTTAAGTATTTTTGTTCAAGTTTAAATGATCTATAAATCATTTATATGGGATTCTCCCCCTTTTTTAGTAGTTTAATAAAGAATTTCACCTCCCTCTCCCAACCGCAATGGTTTGGTCTCATAGGTAACTCTGCCCCCTCGCCGGTCCGCGTTGCCTCATGGGAACGTGGGGTTGGCTGGGAGCCGCGCCAGCAGCCGCGGTGCCTTGTGGGAAGGCGGAAAGATGGCGGCGCCCATGGGGCGTACTCTGTTAGGGGTGGCTAGAGGCTGGCGACGTCTCGACAGTCTCTGGGCTGGTAGCCCTCGTTCTCGCGGCCTGTCCCTTGAGGCTGCGTCCTCAAGCAGCCGATCTCCATGGCGCCTGTTGGGTGCTTTGTGTCTGCAGCGGCCACCGCTGATCACCAAGCCGCTCACCCCATTGCAGCAAGAGATGGCGGATCTGCTACAGAAGGTAAGGCGGGCGCGGGCTTCGGAGTGCGGTGGAGAGAAGCAGCAGTTCCAAGTCTCGATTCCATGGTGACTCTGGTACTTTTCGTGACCTTGAGCAAATCATTTCACCTCTTGATCTCTAGTGACATCTCCAAGATGGAAGTTAACCTTAGTGAATTGGGTTAGTATATAGCAGGTGTGCAACAGAGTTTAATTGAATTGGCTTAGTTTTGCATGGACACTCTGTGTGGATGGTTTCCTTCTGTACATTCAACACAGCAGGGAGCCGGTGGTGAACAGGAATCACTTCCTGTAAATTAGGCGTTGACACAGTCTTTGCGAAGTGATGAGCGTTAGGAAGGAAGCCTTGGAGACAGTGGGCACTTCCGTAAGATGCACGTGCTAAAGTTTGCTTTGTTTTTACCTCAGGGACCAATTTCTGTGAAGGGTAAGTGAGGAAATATGGGCAAACCTGCAAGTATAGTTGCTGTCAGGGTGTTGAGTCTCTGTAGATAGTGATGAAAGATCTTACCTGTCCCTAGACTTCGAGGGGCTTTTGTCTTGGGAATACGAGTATAAGCTCTTTTTGGTACTTTTTTCTCAATTGACTTACCCTCTTGACCAGTTAGGGGTGGCCAAGTATCCCCACAGGTATTCATAGCTCATACAGTGTGTTCGAAGTGATAGGCGTGCAGTTGTGGATAAGATAGGCACATAGCTATGGTTCCTAGAGAGTTTCTTGTACTAAAGTTACGGTTGCAGCCAGTAACCAGTCCTATGACTAATTACAGACTTTGATAAGCGCTATTAAAAAAAAAAGACACAGTACTGGAAGAGTTTTACACAGAACCATATAGGTTTGATTTTCGTGAGAAGTGTCCAGGATGGCTTGGTGAGAAAGCGGTATTTATGTTGAAATGAGAAGGATGAGTAGACATCTGGGAGGAATAGTGTGAGGGGAGGTATTCTAGGAAGAAGGGATGTTGTATTGTCTTCGAGGCAGGAAAGTGCCTGAAGAGATGCTGATCAGAGACCCATAAACCTAGAGTGTGGGATGGGGTCCACAGTGCCTTGCCATTCCTCTGTTCTTCCTGGCAATCTTGGTCTCTATCACATTCTGACATTTTGGCAAACTTCCCTCAAGCTGATAGTCCAGTGGGCCTTTTTTCTTCTTTGCATCTGTATAGTGTTTTGATTATATTTCTGAGAGTATTTAGTGATGTGCTTCCAAGCCTGCCAAGGATGTGGTAGTTTTGTTTTTGTTTTTTTTTTCTTCTCCTTTTCCCTTTCAATTCTCCAGGTGGAGACAGAGAGAAGCCTGTATTCAGACCACGAGCTTCGTGCTCTGGATGAAGCTAAGCGACTGGCAAAGAAGAAAGCTGACCTTTATGACGGTGACCAAGACGAGCAGGGCGTTACGCTTGCACAAGACTTAGAAGATGCGTGGGAGCAGGCATTCCTACAGTTCAAACCTGGAGCTCGAGTGACAGGTTTGTGATCTAGGCCAACATCAAGGAAGGGAAAGGGAGGTATTCTGATTTCCAGGTGAAGGGCAGTCACCTCACTCCAGCTTTACATTTTAATAGCAAGTAGCTTCAGGAAACAAAACAGTTTCCAGGAAAATAACATTTTTTCCCCTATTCCTTATAATCCCCCTAACCCAATTTTTAAGACTTAAGCTATTTTTAGGGGGAGTAAAGTGTCTTTCTCTTTCTGTTAAAGTTTGCAATTATTGTTTGGGTTTTACCTCTGCTCTGGATCAGAGAGTGGGAGGAATTAAATCTTCTCTCTCTAATGCCTGTTTTATTAGAAGTCACATTGAAAGCAGGGGTTGAGTCCGCTTGTCCTTGTTTCCAGGACGAGGACTAAAGAACAGAGGCAGTGGGGGTAGCTAGATCCCAGTCATGCTGGTAAATCCAATGGGCAGGTTTGCCTGTTTGTTTGCTTGCTTGTTTGTTTTCTTGAATTGTGTGTATGTGTTGCTGAGGACTGAACCCAGAGCCTCGTGCTTGCAGGGGAAGTGTGCTGCATCTGAACTGTATTCCAGTACTCATGTTTGAACTGTTACAGGCATTGCCTCTTTCCCAGAGGCTTCAAGCGCACTGTGCCCATGAGAGAAGTTCAGCTCTGGTTCCGATTCTTACCTTTTGGTTTAAGTTAGGGTTATACTTTGGCTATAAGTTCTTAGAGGACAGGGTTTGAGGAAGCCGAAGGAAGGCTCTGAAACTCAAAATCCTTGGTTTTGGTAGATCAGTCTTTTTTATTTTTTATTTTTCTCTCTCTTCTGATTATCTCTTTTGTAGAAGCTGATAAAAAAAATGACCGAACCTCGTTGCATCGAAAGCTTGACAGGAACCTTGTCCTCTTAATCAGAGAGAAGCTTGGGGATCAGGATTTTTGGATCCTCCCTCAAGTAGAGTGGCAGCCTGGGGAGACCCTTCGAGGGACAGCTGAACGAATCCTGGCCAAATTATCAGGTAAGTTTTTTAATTTCCAAAGACTCCAGGTTCATTTCAGGTTGACTGTGATTGGACATAAGGATAGAGAGGGAGATGTTTAATGGACACGGATGAGTAAAATTCTCAACACTTCAGAAGTAGAGGCAGGGAATCTCCGTGAGTTCAAGAACAGCCAGAGATATATAGTGACACCTTGTCTCACCCTCTCCCCCCCAAAACAACAACAACAACAAAAAAACCTAGTAACCAAACAAACAAAATTCTGGCAAGGATTTTCCTTAGAACCAGTGAGTGCCTTGTGTTAGTGCACTGACATCTTAGAACCAGTGAGTGCCCTATGTTAGTGTACTGAGATCTTAGAACCAGTGAATGCCCTATGTTAGTGCACTGACATCTTAGAACCAGTGAGTGCCCTGTGTTAGTGTACTGAGATCTTAGAACCAGTGAGTGCCCCTTGTTAGTGCACTGACATCTTAGAACCAGTGAGTGCCCTGTGTTAGTG
>JAQHUG010000250.1:2145700-2172686 GCA_028555095.1 Dicrostonyx torquatus | reverse complement strand
TGGTTTTTTGAGACAGGGTTTTTTTGTAGCTTTTTGGAGCCTGTCCTGGAACTAGCTTTTGTAGTCCAGGCTGGCCTTGAACTCACAGAGATCCGCCTGCCTCTGCCTCCCGAGTGCTGGGATTAAAGGCGTATGCCACCACCGCCCAGCGGCTTTTAACATTCTTTGATGTGCTTGAGGATAACCTTGAACTTTGATCCTCTTGCCTTCACCTCCTGAGTGTTGGGATTATATGCTTGAGCCACAACACCCAGTCCTTAGTGGGCAAGCTCATTCCTGTGCTAGGAGATGGATTTCTAGTTCATTGCCTTAACCACTTAGCTACGATTATGTTAATTAGAATTCTTTCTTTTTCTTTTTATTTATGCTTTGTGTCTTTCATATCATCTCCATCTCATCCATTTCCCCATCCCTTTTCACCTCTGCCTTGCAACCCCACACCAATAAAATTAAATTTGAGAGGAAAAAAAAAGAGAGAGAAGGAAAAAAAATCATTCTCATCATGTCATCATGGAAGCTGCATTATCCCTATATCTTTACTTGTAATTGTTCATGACAAAGAGTCATTGGTCTGGTTCAAGACCTCTGGTTTCTAATACACTAGCGATGCTGGGCCCTCACTGGAACTCCTCTTGGTTATCCTGCTGTTGCCCTGCGTAGTGGAAATCCTGCAGCTTTGAGTATGCAGGACTGACCCCTTTACATGCTCCAGCAGATCCCAGATGGGGTGGATGTTGGAGTGGGCCAGCACATAGCCCTGGTTCTGGGTAGTTTCAGGGTTGGTCAGCTTGTTAACTCTCCCTTGTCCTCACCACCAGGATGAGTTCTTCTGCATCGATATGCAAGGGGTGGTGCAAATTCTCCTGCTTTCACGTCTTCAGGGTCAGGTTGCTCACACCTACACCTTCAGGGCTATTAGTAGAGGCCGCTTGTTCGTTCCTGGCTGCCCAGACTAGGAAATAATCACACAGAAACTATATTATTTAAACCACTGCTAGGCCAGTCACTTAAGCGTATTGCTAGCTAGCTCTTATCTCTTTGGTTAACCCATTTCTATTATTTTGTATTTTACCATGAAGCTCATGGTTTACTGGCAAGGTTCCAGAGTATCTGTCCCTGGCCATGGCTACATGGCTTCTCCCCGACTCTGCCTACTTTCTCGTCTGGCTATATTCTGTTAAGCCATTGGCCAAAAGCAGCTTCTTTATTCATTAACCAATAAAAGCAACACATACAGAAGGATCTCCCACACTACAGGGCCAGCTCTATTGTGTTGTCCAGGTGTGGCATAGGGGCTGCTCTCCCTAGTGTTGCAGCTGATGAGTGGCACAGTGAGTTCTCCTGTTCTTACGGCCTCAGGGCAAGCTCTCCCACCTGTCTCAGGCATTGCTGGGTGGTGTGTATCTCCCTCCTGCCCATGCTGCAACATGATGGGTTAAGTAATGGGGGAAGCTCTTCTGTGCTCAGAATATTGGGGTTGGCTCACCCATGCCTCTGCCAATAGGGTTGCTCTGTTGTGTTGCCCACTGAGGTGCAGGGCCTGCTCTCCTGAGTGTTGGCAGTTGGTGGTGGGCAGGGGCAGGTCTCCTGTCGGTCTTACCTCAAGGCCAGCTCCCTCACCTGCTTCAGGTATTGATGTGGGGGAGGGATCTCTCCCCCACCCATGCTGTTACATGACAAATGACAGTTCCCCCGTGCTCACAACTTCAGGATTGGCTCACCCGCACCTCTGCCAACATGATCGGCTCTGTTGTGCTGCCCAAGTCAGGTAATCAGAATTCTTACACTCAGGAAATAAAAGTTTTGTTTTTCAGTACTAGAGATTGAGACTATGGGGCTGTGGTACCAAGAAGCAGTGTTGGGAATATAGGTCAGTGGTAGAGTGCTTCTTGGTACCGTGGTTTATCTACTGATTCAACTAGAAACCTCAGCATTACCTGGACCTCATTCTGATGATTGTTTCTTTGTGTCTTACCTGGTCTGTTCCAAGTCATCCTGTCTCTGTTTTCACAGTTTTAGCTGTCATGTCCTTCATGTCTCACTAGACTACGGCACTGTTAGTGTTTGGGGCCAGCTAATTCTGGTGAGAGACTCTTCTGTGCATTGTAAGGGGTTTAGCATCTTTGGCCTCTACTCACTGTTGCTAGTAGCAATATTTCATTCTCACTCCCAACCCTACTCCCAGTGTAACAACCAATAAAGTGTTCCTATATATTGCCCAGAGAGCAAAATTAGCATGGTTGAGAAACACTTACTGGGAATGCCAAAAAAAGTTTCTCCTTGCTTTTGTTTTTCATTCTCCAATGCTACTGACATGTGTTTTCCTGAATAAAATCTCTTGTCACTTCTTTGCAAAGAATATTTAAGTGTTCTCCATAAATATGCCAGTACCCACACAGAGCCTACCAGTTCTTATTTCGGTCCCAATCTCAGCAGCTTAGTGAGTTAATCTATATTCCAAGTTCTGAGGCAGCAGAGCCTTGTGTTTCGAATCAGTGGATAGTCATGCATCTCTGCTGTGCACACACCCTCCCTTTAGGAGAGTGCTGTCTCCAGGTCAAGAGCTCCTCCAGCTCTTGCTCGTGCAAGCAGTTTATGCAGCAGACATTTTCTGTGCCTGCTGTTTTCCAGGCCTGTCTGGCAGTGGCAGTGGGTCCAGTGATGGTCGGGGCACTCTGCCTGCTCCACGGCTACTTCTGCTGTAGCTGCACCATAACGGTTTATTCACACATTTCATTCTAGCGAGAATTTTTAATTTCCCGAAGCTCACGACAGACTCTGTTCCTCTTCATGAGTTCTCAGCAGTACCTGGCACATAGTGGATACTGGCTGGTGTTGGATAAGTGGATTTGGTATAAGTATAGACACCTAGCCACTTGATTGGCTCTGCTACCAGGATAAGCGCTCCTGGAAAATGTCAAAAGTTTATATGCCCCTTAATCCTTTCTTACTAGGGCTGCTTTAGCCAGAAAAAGAGGTAACAGGGTACAGTGGAATGTGGGGGCTTTGTTTCTCTCAGTCTCTTAGCCATCATATAGGAATTGGCAGTTGTGGTTTTTGCCAAGGTCTTTAGGTACACACTCTCAGGTTCCCTCACACGAGTGTGCATGACCAAAGCTTGCTCAGCTCTGCCTTCTCTGTGCCTTGTAGAAGAGTTCTGCCTTGGCACTGTGCTTTCTTTGAACATTCCTATTGAGTAAATGCTTAAGGAAATAAAAAGGGGATATCAATAGGTATGTTTATATTTAATATATATAAACATATTAGTAGCAAATTTATTGCAAAGTTAGTAAAGTAGCAAATTTAAAATAGATCAGCAAAGAAAGTTTACACAATACATATCTAAGAAAAGTGAAAATACATTCCTTCTCTGCCAACTCCACACTTTTGCAAGATGGAATTTCTAGAATAGACTCATCAAAGGTGTGCACATGGGAGGATTTGGGAAGTATACCTGCTCGACTCCACTGTGCAGTGATGACCTCTTCAGGAACTGTTTGGTAGTGCCTGCTTACCTGGACTTCCCCAGCACATGAAATAGCCCTTGTTTTAGTTTGTAGCTGTGCAGTCAGTAGAAATAATCTCTCTTGAATTAGTATTTACCTCTTTGCTATTGAGACTGACCATCTTTTCATATGCTCAGTGGACTGGCTAATTTTGTGTGTCAACTTGACACAAGCTAGAGTCATCAGAGAGAAAGGAGCCTCAGCTGAGGAAAGGCCTCCCTGAGATCCAGCTGTAAGGCATTTTCTTAACTAGTGATCTATGTGGGAAGGCCCAGCCCATTGTGGGTGGTGCCATCTCTGGACTGGCATCCTGGGTCCTAAGCAAGCCTGGGAAGCAAGCCAATAAGCGTTCCCCTTCATGGCCCCTGCAGCAGCTTCTGCCTCCTGACCTGTTTGAGTTCCTGACCTCACTTCCTCCAATGAAGGACTATGATCTGGAAGTCTGAGCCAAATAAACCCTTTCCTTCCTAGCTTGGTTTTTGGTCGTGACGTTTCATTGAAGCTATAGAATCCCTAGCTAAGATACTCAGTGTATTTTGTAAGCCTGTGCATTGTCTTGTTTGTAGTGAAATATTGAAATATTTTTACTTTTTTACTTGATAATATTTTAATCTGTGTTTTCCAGATTGTAGAAAAAGAATACGTTTTATTCAGTTAAGTTTGAAGAGTTGAGGAAAGTATAAAGAAATATACCAATATAATCCCACCTCTCCCAGACGTTTAGTATAGCATGTGAATGCACATGTATGTAAATCTATCTGCTGCTAGTGATGTTTTGCAGGAGAACACTACTTTCTGCATTTGGTTAATGGTTATCAGTATCGAGTAAGTGTGGCCTGAGAAGTATTTTTTCCTTCTCAGAGATAATGCTTACTGACGATTTTTTTCCCTTGTATTCTTTTAGAAATTTTTCTGACATATTCAAAAACATGACTATTTTTGATTAAAAAATTAAATTTCTTTCATTTGTGGGTGTGTGTGTGCACACGTGTGCGTGCATGTGTGTGTGTGTGTGTGTGTATGGTCAGGCACATGCTGTACTCAGGTCAGCAGGCTTGGTGGCGAATACCTGTCCCCATTGAGTCATCTCCCAAGTCCTTTATTCCATTTCTTTTGAGATAGACCTCACTGTGTGGCCCAGATTGACCTTGAACTCAGTAAGTAGTCTACTTTGGCCTTGAATTTGCAGTCCTCTTGGCTAAGTTTCCACACTGGATGACAGGCATGTGCACAGTGCCTGGCTCCCAAGTACTTCTTGGTACCTGAAGATAATATTCCTTTTTTGGATGTGCTGTAAATGGTTTTTGAGTCTGTCTTTCTGTTGTTCTTTGAGACAGGATGGAATGTAGTCCAGGCTGTCCTCAAACCCACTGCATGGCTGAAGATGACCTCAACTGCTGATTCTCTTGCCTCTACCTCCCAGGAACAGGTTGCTTTGGGAACCTAAGTGTCACTAATACATACCACTCAAGTTTATAATTTTGTTCTCGCAGTTCTTTCTGTGTGCTCTATTTTTTCTCTGAAAGATTTGAGTTTTATGTGGACAAATATAATGTTTTTTTTTTTAAAAAATAATAGCCTTTTTGAAGGCTGGCCCCTCTTGATATGTAAAATACCAATATTGTTTTTTTAGTGAAAATTTTGAAAATACATCGTAATTCAAAAAATACAAATTGTTCATGAAATCATCATCCAAAGTGAACAAATCTTTTATAAAAGTGAAGTTTCTCTTAAGTCTTGGGGCCACAATATCAATGTGAGTTCTGAGGTTTGCTCCAACTCTCTTTTTTAGGTAACTGTTCTTCAGGTTCCATTTAGTAATTCCCCATTTTGCCATCTTTGAAGTGCTAGATTCAGGTTATTAGCTCCCTCGTGGTTGCAGACCGTGGAAGTCAGATCTGCCCTGGATGTGGTGATGCCTTCGATCCCAGTACTTGAAACCTTGAGGCAGTGTGATCACCACTTTGTGGCCCTGGCTACGTAGAGGGGTCTAAGCTAGCTAAGGATCTTGAAGAAAAGCAAGACTTCACTTCAAGAAGCTCCCTCATTCCCACTCCCCTAAAGGTCGAACTGGAGACCGTCTAGAGGTGACGAGCTTGGCTCTACAGCTGCCAACTTTCTCGGTCCTGTTTCAGCAGCTGGTGGCAGGGTCAAACGCAGAAGCCAGCAGCTGGTGGCAGGGTCAAACGCAGAAGCCAGCTGCTGCGACTCCTAGATGATGTTAACTGCACTGTGGACTTCTAGGCCCACAGAGGCAGCCTGGCACCTGGGCTAGACAGCATTTGGTTTGAGGGGAGGAGCCTCCTTTCAGGACTGCCACTCTCATGGGGCTCATCTTTAGCTGTTAGAAGTGACTTTTCTGAGCCTCCTGTGATTTGGGTGAAGAAGCAGATGGCTGTGCCCTAATCTTCCAATTCTTTCTTTTCTCTTCAGAAAACAACATGGAAGCCAAGTTCCTAGGAAATGCGCCTTGTGGCCACTACAAGTTCAAACTCCCCAAGGCAATGCGGACAGAGAGTGACATTGGGGTCAAAGTCTTCTTCTTCAAAGCTCTTCTGCTCACAGGAGACTTCTCACAGACTGGGAAGAAGGCCCATCATGTGTGGGTCAGTAAGGAAGAGCTGGGCGACTATCTGCAGCCCAAGTACCTGGCTCAGGTCAGGAGATTCCTTCTGGACGTTTGATGGACACAGCTGCCTGTTGATACTCACATAAGTCAAGTGCTGGGACCTCAGGAACAATGCTCACGTCCATCTACAGGGACTGTCAAGCGCCAGACTAAGTTCTGAGAATTAAATGTGTTTGTCGTTGTGCTGGATTTTGATTTGTCCTTGGGGGACAATTGGCTTTGCTATATAGCAAGTAAAAGCATTATGTTACAGTGACTTACAGACCTACTGGGTTGGGAGGAAAGAACAGAGGAAATGAATTGGCCTAAATTCCCGAGTTCTGAGAAAGTTTCTGGGCTCATGAAAAGCCTAGTTCTATAGCTTCTCAGCTGTTTTCCACTTCCCTTTTCCCTTTCCACTTGATAGGAAGGACACACCTTCTTTCTCTCCCTCCATTTCGGAGGATTTATATTTAGACAGAGATTAGTCACTTCTTAACCATTTAGTAATTTGAAAGAAAGTTCCCTCCTCTCCAGCCTACCAGTGGAAGATTTATGGCCAGCCGTGATTTTCATCAGAGTCGTGGTAGCTGGCAGTGCCCAGGGAGCATGCTCTCTTTTCTCTGGGGTTGGGGTTTTGGCTGATGAGTGCAGTGTTCGGGTCATCACTCATCCCCCGGAGCTGGCATACAGAGCACAGAGTTCAGGCGACTCAGAGGCAGTGTCTGCTCAGAGCCGTTAGACAGTCACAGCCTTCGTGGTCACAGTCACTCCTGGTTAGCCACATGGCTCGGTACCTTTCTCAGCGGGGCAGATCACATCCTGCTTCTTCGGTGGTCTGGGCAGGACTAGGAAAGGTACTGAGCCATGTGGCTAACATAGATAAGAATAATGGGTTAATATAATATAATGGGTTAATATAAGAGCTAATAAGAAGCCTGAGCTAATGGGCCAATCAGTTTATAACCTAACAGACTCTCTGTGTGATTTTTCTTTGGGACTTACCGGCTGTGGGAACTGGGCAGAAAGGGAACCCCCACAAGCAAGCCCTCATGTTACATGGTGCTGGGGATCCAGCTCGGGCTTTGTGAATGTTAGGCCAGCACTTGACAGTGCCACATGCTTGGCCTACAGCCATGCTTCTAGTGGTAAATACCATGTATGTAATCAGAAAATTGAGAAATGGTGTCGGGATAACCCAACATCTGCAGTGCCCTGTGAGATTTCCCCCAGAATGTCAGTATTTCGAGATACTAGGGACAAGATTTAGTACTTTAAGGAAAAGCTGATGATTTTAGACACACCTTCCTTTATAACAAATGGAAGTAGCAAGAATCACTAGTGGCATTTCTAGGAGGTCAGCTATCTGGGGGGTGGGGGGAAGAGTAGAAAGGAGGGAGTTGTGAGGGTACCCCAACCTGCTTTGCTTGTTTTTTTAAAAAAAGTGATGTAGATGGTCCCATCCTGGACTATCTAAATGTGCTGAAACTGGTCTCTGAGGATTTGTGTTTTAAAGGGCCTACATCTACTACATCTAAGCGGGGAGAGGGGGGTAGAGGGATTGCATGCCCAGGATTCCAGGCCCAAGGTGGAGGAGTTTAGCTGTGTCCACGTCTTACTGCTCTGGCTGCAGAAATTTCATGGGTTTTGGGTAGCCTTCTCCACAGCATTCTTATTTTTGGAGTGTGATCTTTGCAGATTGCAAAGACTATCAGCATGGTGGTAGAAATGACTTCTGCCTGGAGCCTGCCTTCCACTGGTTGCCGAGTGTGACCAGGAATAGTTTCTTGTGTATTTGTCTTAGGGTTACCATTGCTGTGATGAAACACCGTGGCCAAAAGCCAGCTGCAGGGGAAAGGCTTTATTTGGTTTACGCTTCCACATTGTTGTTCATCATCAAAGAAGTCAGGACAGGAACTCAAGTAGGGCTGGAATCCAGGCAGGAGCTGATGCAGAGGCCATGAAGGGTAGCTTCCTACTGGCTTGCTCCCAGGGCTTAGCTCAGTCTGCTCCCTTACAGCACCCAGGACCACCACCCACAATGGTCTGGACCCTCCCCCACTGATCACTTACTGAGAAAATGCCTTGCAGGCTTGCTCAGAGCCTGATCTTACGGAAGCGTTGTCTCAGTTGAGGTTCCCTTCTCTCAAGTGACCTTAGTTTGTGTCAAGTGTCAAGTTGGCATAAAACTATCCAGGGAAGAAGGCGAGCGCCAATTTAGAAGTGTTGGTTCTATTTCAGGGACTGATTGACTTCGACGTAGACCATGAGAAAAAGAGGAAGTGCCATGTGTGATGGTGACGGAGTTCAAGTATCAGGAGTGGTTGTGTAATTAGGAAGGGGTGGGGGTGCACCTACATGCGTGTATCTTTGTGTGTGTGTGTGCATCTGTGTGTAACACGTAGAACAGACCCTCGGGCTCCTCAGAAATCTCCAGCGGTATGGAGACTTACCCTGTCCCCGACTTGTTCGTTCTGTTTCCCAGTGGTTTCCAGTCTCCTGAGATTACTCTTCCTGGTTTGAAATGAAAACCCTGGCATGCTTGTGAATTTGCCTTCACAGCCACCCCCTGTCGGGCCACTTCTGCCCTAGTGTGAGCTGCTGCCCATTAACTCTTTAGAGTGGGGCTGGTCAGCCTACGCTTGTATCTAACTGGACTTCAGAAAGCATGTCAGGGAATCCGCTCTCTGTACGACACCGGGTTTGGAAACAGCGGGGTTTTGCATTTTTGACGTGCTTTGGCAACTGTTAACCATGGGCATAGTGAAGGAACTCTTGCGAACTGGGAGCAGCATGAAGTTCCTTACCCACAGGGTACATTTTTGTTCAAGCCAGCCAAGCTGGCAGGCTTCTTTACCCCTTTTATTGACGAGGGAGTAGACTTGAAGAAGTAGTTACCTTGCTTGGCCTTTCTTGCTAGGTGTTGGGCGGTACTGAAGCTCATCTCTGCAAGTAGCCTTAACTATCTTGCCTGTAAAACCAAGATGATGTTGCTTCTCACCCGGGTGATGTGATAATTTATTGAAAGCTCTTTAGCACCATGCATGGCTTGACATAAACATGCGGAATTTTTCTCCCTCCATAGGCTCCCAGATGCTCCTGAAAGTGGCTGTGTGGTCCATATCTCTTAGGACTCCCACACCTTTCCTGTGGTGTGTATTGTGACAGCCAAGTATTCCTGACCTCTTTGGAAAGGGACATGGGTAATTTGTACATTACTGGGTTCTGCTCAAAACAGGAGTATGGTGGATCAGCCCTGTAACGACATCTGGCTGTTAGAATACGTTAGCCTTGCCCCCACCGTGGGCCAGGGAATCCAGAGTTTCCCTGAGAGCCAATCTTATAGGGGCACTAAAAGCAGAGCAGACCTGGCGACCCATTCTATTATCCTACGAAGGGGAACATGCCAGCTGAAAGGTCAGGAACCCAATTATTAAGCGTTCCCAGATTGCTGAGCTCCAGGCACACAAGGTGAGATAAAACCCATTAGCCTGAAATCTCAGTTAGTCCCAGCCCCCACCCTCCCTAGAGGCACGGCTGATGGCCAGTCACTTTCCTTGGGACTCCAGAGCATGGAGTGGGGTGAGGGAGGGAAATGCTCATCACTGCTTCCAGTGGAGGCATCCATTGTGGGTGCTGCCCAGGGCTCATCATCCATGGCTGCCTCAGTTAAGGTTGCTCCCCAGGAGGCTAGGAGGGCTTGACTAGTACAGAAATAGAGAAATAGATGCTGGATGCATGTATGCACATTTAGCTACACCACTCTGCAAGGCTATCGATTAGTACATTTGGAGGCTTCAGTGGCGTAGACAGACATACACCGTTGGTCACTGAAACTAAATCCTCTCTGCTTTAGTCCCCGAAGAAGGGGCTGATTTGGGGGAGGGTTTCTATTGCTGTGAAGAGACACCATGATGATGACAACTCTTAGAAAGAAAAATATTTTGTTGGGGCTGGCTTATAGTTGAGGGTTTTTGTTCAGTAGCATCATGGAAGGAAGCAAACAGGCAGACATGCACTGGAGAAGGAGGAGCCAAGAGTTCTACATTCAGACCAGCAGGCAGCAGGAAGGGACAGTGAGACCTGGCTTGAACATCTGAGACCTTAAAGCCTATCCCCAGTGACACACATCCTCCAACAAGGCTGTGTCTCCTAATAGTGCCACTCCCTATGGGCCTATGGGGACCATTTTCATTCAAACCACCACAGAGAGCTTTCCCATGAAGGGTAAAACCACCCGAATGTAGTCAGAAGAGGACTCGAACTAATGGCCTTTGGGAGCAAGGGGTAACAGGCAGAATGCACACACTGGTAGCAGCATCTTGGGAAAACACTTCCAGATGATGAAGTCTGGGATAGATGAGTGGAAAGCAGGTGGAGAAGTAGCTCCCAGCTTCTTCACTGGTGGGTGGAGTCATGCATGTAAGGACCATGGTGACACAAATCTGTGGATGTGATGTGCACTTTTTTCTTGGGTACCGAGGGTGTCCCTGGAGAGCTTCACCATACCTAGCCTTTCGAGCAGCTTCTTGCCAAGTAGCGAGCCCCTTGGTGTCCTGACTTCTGGGCAAAGGGCAACTGGAAGCTGGCATCTTATCAGCCAGGAGGGATTCTGGGATCTTGTGACTGTCTCTGGGCGTGTCACAGGTGGATACTATATCCTCCAGAAGAAGAGGGGACCCAGACTCAGATGTACTGGGGCTATTTCATACAGCTCAGACTGTCGGCTTGTCCACATTGTCTGCCTTACTCAGGTCAGCCCTGAGTAGCCAAGTTTTATTCTTGCCATGTGTAGATCAGTAGATGCATTTAGGGAGGCAAAGAGACTTCGTGGAAGTTTCCTAGGCAACACATGGGAGGCAGCATTTGAACCCAGGGGTGTTTGATTCTGAAGCCACCCGTATCCCCTGCTGCCTGGACACGCCCCATTAAATCAGAATTCTTGAAATAGTAAGCAAGGACCAAGCCACCACAGGTTGGTGGAGTCTTGGATCGGTTGAGAGTCTGAGGATTTGGAGAACAGAACTGTGAGGCTGAAGGGGCTGAGATTCTCAAACCTGGGGAAGAGAACAGTAAGAGTCTTGGTCTTCTAGTGTGTATGACACGGGAGGTTGGCTTGTCGTCTGGAAGAGTAAACTTAAGACACAGCAGTAGGAATGCTGAGAAGGCACACAAGAGAATTCCTTCACACATGAGAGTGTGTTCTTAAAACATTTTCGTGATCCTTCAATAAATATTTGCAGAGGAGATGGTTTCCCTGTCAAATGCTGGGGATCAAATGGCGATTAAAATACTGGCTAATGTTGTAATTAGGAGAGAGGTGCGTGTTGTGTTCCCCAGCTGCCTGGCTCCCAAGCCCCCAGCTGCTGGCCCGCTCAGCCACTGGTTGCCTGCACCTGAAATAACCACATAAGGACTGTATTCATTTAAACTCTGCCTGGCTTATTATCACTAGCCTTTTCCTGGCTAGCCCTCACCTCATAAACTAACCCATTATAAAAGTCTGTATGTCACCACGAGGTGGGTGACTTACCGGACGGTCCTAAGGTACCTCCATCTCTGACGGGAGCCTCATGGCATCTGGCCCACTTCCTTTCTTCTCCTCCCAGAACTTCCGTTCTGTCTACTCCGCCCACCTAAGGGCTGACCTATCTATAAGCCAGGCAGCTCTTTATTCAACCAATAAGAGTAATACAAAATACAGGAGAACACTCCCACATCAGGCTAACATCCTTGAGATGGTTCAGTTCCGAGGGGTAGGAAACAGACCCATCAACAAGTTTAAGGGAGTGTGTGCCTGGCTCCCACCTTGACCTGGCTCAGGGAAGGTCTCCTAGTGAGGGCTGAGTGGAGATCACGAGAGCCCAAGAATTAGGAGGAGGGAGCCAGGAGAGGACAGAGAAGAAATGGACACAAAGTCATCTGCAGACACCCAGACAGTTCTGTGGGCAGCCGGGGGTCAATCCATTTTTGTGTCTTTGAGTCTTACAAACAGCTCGATTGTCTAAAGGCAAAGGGATACATTTCTTGATCTCGCATAGAATCACATTTGACATGTTGATTGGAATCTAAGCCACAATGCACATTTTGTCAAAGTTGGCTGGGGAAATACATCTTTGGTATCATGTAAGTTCATCATGGCCAGTGTGTCCTCAGATGATGGGGCCAATCATGCTTATCTGATCGAGCCCAAGTTTAATCAGATACATAGAATACTAGGATCCCTGTATCTGTCAGTCAGGGCCAACTGACTACAATTTTGTGTTCCCACACCTAGAAAGAATGGAATTTCTGACTATCTCTGCCCACTTTTTCTTTTTCTTTTTCTCTTCCTTCCTTCCTTCCTTCCTTCCATATTTTGTTTTTTCAAGACAGGGTTTCTCTGTGTAGCCCTGGATGTCCTGGGACTCACTCTGTAGACCAGGCTGGTCTTGAACTCAGAGATTTGCCTGCCTCTGGCTCCCACGTGCTGAGATTAAAGGTTTTTGCTGCCAATGCCCAGCTCCCTGTTCTTCTGTGTAGCTTCATGTCTCCTGTATCTAGGCTAGCCTTGAAGTCGCTATGTAGCTAGGAATGACCTTGGATTCCTGACCTTCCTGCCTCTGCTTCCCAGGTGCTGGGACTGCAGGTGTGCACCCGCACTTGACCACCCTGTGACACTAGTGAGAGGACTAGAAGAATCAGAACCATTCTAGGTGTCCTAATGACTTGTCTCACCTGCCTGAGGCTCACTCCAGAGCAGGGCAGGAGCCCTTGAAAGGGCAGAGGTGCTTATAGCATTGTTTGAGTCCAATAGTTTGAGTTCATAAAAGCCAACTGTGAGAATGGTGTGAATGGTGTGACTACAGATTCCGCAGTATTTCTGAGTTCCCAGTGTTTATCAACCTCTCAGTGCACACGCCAACTCATGACAAAGCAGTGACTTTTCTGGACCTTTCGGTTTGTTTTCAAGCTGGCTTTGAACCCAGGGCCTCACACATGGTAGGTGAGTGCTTTGCCATTGAGTTATGCCCTGCTGGAAGCTTATGCTTTGATCCATGTACCCCAAAGGAATCTTGGTCTCAAAGGTGACAAAGTTGCCCATCTCACCCTGTGGGGATGCTCTTCAGTCAACAGAGGGACTGATATCAATAACTAAGTGGGGTCAGTTTGGCTTTGGCTGATAAGACTGGGATTTTGAGTATGATTGGAGGTCATTTGATACTTACGTGGATTCTGAAAAGAACTCTAACCCAGGCCATGGATGCAGCGATAAGAATTTAGCTTCTTCAGGTGGCAACATAGAAGGTGACACTCATTTGGATGATGCGAAAACAAAATTTTGTTTCTTGCAGCCATACCTCTTGTACAAGCTTTCCAGCCACCGTCCTCGTAGCCATCTTGCATGCATACATGGGCAAAACCAGCTTAGCATGAATGCCTGTCAGAGGAGACCCCACAGCCACATCGCTCTACTGCATGCTGCACAGAGAACGTCTCTGGACACTTCTGCTCTCTCCCTACTTTGCTCTAAAATCTCTCATGTGAGTGCTCTCTCTCTCTCTCTCTCCCTGGACCATCGCATCATGTGCCTTTGATCATGCACATCCCGTTCTCCTCCTTGGACATTCGCAGCACACACAAACATGCACACCGAAAGCTATCAGTATTCCTGCTACACATCCACATACCCTAGACTGTGCACATCACACCCAAACCTTCGGATGCTTTTGCTGCCACACACGATTCAGACCTCTGAGATCGATCTGATGCATCTGTCCCCTGATGCGTCTATACTTGCTCCATTCGTGTGCATACATGGCCTCGTGCATACTTTGAAATTGATTCCTTAGTACGTGTGCACATTCTTGAGCGTTTGCATCACGTGTGCTCTCATGAATGTTCACGTCACACATCTCAGGTCCTTTGCCTGTTGCTCCCAGATCCTGAGGAGTGCACGTGCGTGCGTGTGTGTGTGTGTGTGTGTGTGTGTGTGTGTGTGTGTGTGTGTATGATAACCCCTGTGAATACCTTTCTCAAGCTTTCTTGCTGACTGGATTCACACTGGATTTAGCCAGTAAGATGTAACCGCAAGAGGTTAAAGGGAAGAGAAGCGGAGTGTCCTCTCCACTCTGTGCTTATGCTACCTGCTCAGCATCCCTGTGGTCCAAGGTTGAGTTGGCAGCCTTCTTTGTGATCCACGTTCCTTCAGGATGACACGCTCCTGGTAGCATCATTTTCTTCCACTGTCCCCAGACCCAGAGGTGGTGGTGGCAGCTTTATTCTTGCTGCCCTCTGAACTGCCTGTCCACACCCTGTTTAATTTTTCAGCCCTCTTGAGAGCTCTGTAACTCGTTCTCCATACTGAAAACTCTCTTTTGAACTACCTGACACGGGCTGCATTTTCCGAACTGCATCCTGATTGATGTTGAATGAACATCATGATAATAATGGACTTCCTCGTGACACTTATACATGTATGTAATGTGTCGTGATCATACTACTCCCTCCTTATCCTTTTCTTCTTTCCTCACAATCTCTCTTCAATTTTAGGGGCATCTCAATTATTTTTTCTCTAGGGTCCATATATGAAATAACATACATGATACTTATTTTCTGAGTATGACTTCTTTCCCTTAACATCTATTTCCCTATAAATGACATGGTTTTGTTCTTTGTGGCCGAATAGTGTCCCATTATGTGTACATACTCCACTTTCTATGTTCATATGTGAATGGGCACCAGGGCTGATCCCCCACTTTGGCTGTTGTGAGTACTTGGCGATTAACACTGGAACTTAGGTGTCTCTGACATGTGCTAATTGGATTACTCTGAGGCTATACTCAGGAGCGACATGCACAGGAGAATATTCTCATTCCTAGTCCACAGCCTTTTCTCCAGTTGTGGCCAGATCTTGGTTGAACTGAACCCTGGCTCATATTATTCAATATCTACTGAGTGAAGGAGTCCAGTGTGCAAGCCCCGCCCCCTGCACTGGTCCAGAGTTTTTCTGGGATACAGCTCAGGGACTTCTGCCTTCTCTAGGGGAATACCAGGAACAGCGATAAGCCCCATGGCAGTCCTGATCTTGGATAGAGTCCATTTGGGGAATGGACAGTGCCCTCGTGGAAACTCAGAGGGCCAGATTTTTTGCGTCAGTTGGCTAGATGTGGCTTCAGAAGCAAGTGGATCATCACTACCTGGCTCCCCATGGAAGCATGGGGTCCTCTCTCTCTCTCTCTCTCTCTCTCTCTCTCTCTCTCTCTCTCTCTCTCTCTCTCTCTCTCAAGATTTATTGTGTGAGAACTGGTCACTGAATCGAAATCTAAATTCTCAGCTCTGACATGTCCTTGGCCAAACCACACTTTGCTTGTTCTCAAAATTATGAGGTATTGTTGCCAGTCATTTATTACTGTTTTCAAAATGCCAAGGGAACTGTTTAATCTTGAACAAGTTTTATGCCAGCATGTGGGCCTCGTTTTCTTCATTGGCAGCGTAAGAAATTTGGATTCATATCCTGGTTGGGGCAGCTGTTGGTTCAAGCATCAGGGATCTGGTGGGTCTATGCAGTACACATTATATCCACAGGGAGGCGCCACACACAATGTATTATCGCCCAGGTACTCCCTGGCCAAAAGCTGGGCTGTGGGTCAGAAAGCTCAGTAGTTTTCTTTTCCGACATTTTCTACCGCGTTATTACCGCCAGGTGGCCATCTGAGTCAAGACACGGATGGCCACTGCAAACACGCAGCTGTTTTCCAAGGAAGAAGTCACCAACCAAATCGTTAATGCATTAGCTTAATGTATTAGAAGGAGCGGACAGGACTAAGCTGAGATCACTAAGAAGGTGCGGGCACTCAGGAGGGCTAAAATGTGAAAGGGTAGGAAGAACCAGGAAAAAGGGCCTGGATACCAGCATACAAACAGGTTACTGTGTACTTGAATCGACTTCACGAATTTTTCCCTAAGAGGGATGACTTGGTAGATTCACGCTGTGGTCCAGAGTCCCAAATTTCTCTGATACTCACAAGCTGCCAGAGGAGAGCAGGTTGAAGAAGCATCTCTAATTGACAGATGAGGGGAGAGCAGGGCCGGGGAGTGAAGTGGTTTGCTAGCTGGTCATTGGCAGAGCTGGATCGTAAGTCCAGTCCTCAGGTGCCAAGATGCCAGGCTCAATCAGGACACCCACCGTCCTTGAAGCAGTCAGCATAGTGGGGGGTACCCTTGCATGGAGTGGGCTTGGGTGATTCTGTTTGTCACAACTCTTGCCATATGACAGGGACAGAGTGCTGACCTTGGCTTCACATGCAGCAGGGAGCGAAGGAAAGTAGAGTGGTGTATGATTTGTGTTTTAATAAATAAAGCTTGCCTGAAGATCAGAAAAGCAAAGCAGCTAGCCATTAGCCATTACCTCTACCTCAGACCAAAAATGGGCAATTTTGCCTCCAAGAATCCTCAGATTGAGATTGAGAGAGACCTGTCCCCTCCCGTTTTATTTTTTTCTCTAGTGCTGGGATTAAAGGTATGCACCACCATCACCGCCTGGTCTCTATGGCTAACTAGTGTGGCTGCTGGCATGAAAGGTGTGTGCCACCACTGCCTGGCCTTATGGCTGACTAGTGTGGCTGCTGGCATTAAAGGTATGTGCCACCACCGCCCAGTCTCTATGGCTAACTAGTGTGGCTGCTGGCATGAAAGGTGTGTGCCACCACTGCCTGGCCTTATGGCTGACTCCTGCGGGTGCTTTGCACTGATCTTTAGGCAAGCTTTATCTATTAAAACACCAATAATAGACCACTCTGGTATATTATAAGTGGATTCACCTGCTTCTAGCCCTCTTGTTATATCTGGGGGCAATGAGGCTCAGGGAAGGTTAGTCATTCGACAGGGTCTTAGGATGGAGGCAGAAGCAAGAGGCTAGGAATCCTGATCCCACCCTGGGCTTTCACTCAGGAGTTCCGTGGGGCCTGCTTGGTTCTAGCCTGGGATCTGTGGTGTTTACTGGGAGCTGATGGGCCTCCCCAGTTGCCCTCAATACTAGCCTCCTCAGAACCAGGTCTATCCCTTGGCCAGCATTACCTCCCCTGCTGGCCAAGTTTCTTGGCCTTTGTAAGACCTGTTGGGTAGAGCAGGGGATTACCCAGCATGCCAAGCCTGTGGAGGCCAGAGAACCAGGCTCTTGGCCTTGCACAGCTTTCCCTGGGATTACAAGATAATGCATTTGAAGAAACATTAACCCATCCAAGTTTATGGATTATATGGAAACGAAATCTTAGTAATCTCCTTAGCCATCTGGTCCTTGATGCCACTTAGCCAGGACCTCCCAGAAACCCCTCTGGCCCCCCATTCTCCTCATCCCTTGGACCAGGCCAGCATTTTCCAAGGGGCTTGGAAAGGCCAGGAGAGTTTGTGTCTTCAGCATCAGGGAGGTGAGCAGAACAGCTGCAGCGGAGCAGGGATGTGGAAAACCATTCATTACCAATCGTGCTGCATATGGGCCGCCGACCTGTTTTGGTAATGAAAACCCGACTTTGCATTTTGGAAAGCATCATTAGGCACACTTCTAGGGTTGGAGAGCTGGGAAGGGAATTTTTCTCCAGATGCAATGCTCAGATTTTCCATCCTTCTTAAAAAATTCCGAGCAATGGAACCCTGGCCCTTCTCTGCCTCCAAACAAGGGACGTAGGGTGTCTGTGGCTGGGAATTTGGATAATGCATTTATGGTTGAGAGGGTGAAGAGTCTCCTGAAGGTTTGCTATGGGGAATGAGAGGCTCAGGGTAATTCTGTGCTGGGCAAAGCACATGGAAGTGTGAACTCACCTGTCTCCCTAAGATCCTTGACAAGTCCTATACCTTCTGGGGTTATTTATTATGCGGAATAAGTGCGTTTATTTAAATTTAAAATTTGTTATCTATTTGTACGTGTACAGTAGTGCATATGTGGGGGTCAGAGGACAATGGGGGGGGAAGTTGGTTGGTGTTCTCCTTATACCACGTGGGTTCCTGGGACCCAATTCAGGTTGTCAAGTTTGGAAGCAAGCACCTTTACTTGCTGAGCCGCCTTGCCAGCCACGTGTGCTTGCTTGATCATTCATTCATTCATTCATTCATTCATTTTGTAGTGCTGGAAACTGAACCCATAGACTCACACTTGCTATGAAAACACTTTAGCACTGATCCATACCTATAGCTCTTAAATGTCTGTGTTTAAAGGGGAATCTCCATTAGGAGACTGGCTATGGCCAGTGGCCACTATATTTGAGTGTGGTTGTAGCAGCTAGTCCACACCGACGGCATGCTGGTAAATAAGCAGTTGGAGGTGGTGGGTGCCTGGTAAGTGTTATTGAAATCGCCTTGTGCTGAATTCCTTGGTGCAAATATTCCCACCAGGTTTGGCTCCGAGGCTCCACTAACTAGAGAGTTGAGAAGGTCCCCAGTTGGTTGGCTCCAGTAAAGCTCAGACCTGCTACCCATGGGTAGGAGAGGGCTCTTTAACAAATATTACATGGTTCAGATGTAGCTCAGAGGGCGAGCACTTGCCTTGCTTGCACAAGGCCCCGGGTTTGATGGCCAGCACTGAAAATAAAACGACAGCTGTTCCTACTGGCTGATAAGTGGTTCCTTTCTCGAAAGCCCCTCCCTTACCCTCTTAGCCTTGGCCCTCCTCCAGTGAGCATCTTCATCTCTCAGTGATCCATCCATTACACCAACGAGCTTCCGTCATTTAGCCTATGTTGCTTCTGATTGGCCAAGGCTGTGATGGACCAGGAACTAAATGATTTGGGTATCACAGGCCTGTGTCCCCAAAGATGTCAGGTCAGTCTATCTAGTGGGGATCTGACTTACGGGCATAATGCTCGGATTATTGCTGTCAGCTTCTTTGTGAGACTCCTCCCCTTACAGCCCCTTAGATGGCTCTAAGACAAAGGCCAGACATTGTATCTGGAGGCTGAACTGGTGTAATCTGGGATTTGTGTCTCCTTTGGAACAGAGTTTGTATGTGACTTGCTCAATTGATTAGAAATACAATCAGTATGACCAGCTTCACTGGCTTGGAATGCCATATTTCTTTTATTTCTCCAATTAGTCGCTTGAGTGGTCTTGGTTATTCAGAAGTTTATTTAGGATAGCTCTGTTGAGGCTTCTTGCCCCATTGACTTGTTGGCTCCTTGTGAAGGAAGGCGTCCTCTTTCCAAATGCCAGGCAGAAAAACAATTCAAGTCGGATCAGCTGGCCTGCTGGCAGGCTGGGTCGGTGGCTGCTATTGTGTTTCGCTCAGGACTCACAGCCTGGAGGATGTGCCAAAGTCGTTGGATGCAGGCAAGACAGAGCCAGGCGGGCGGCAGAAACGGGCAGGACAGGTTGGAGGTGACAGTGCGGTGAGGGTTGTGGTGGAGCGGCACATGTTTTTGGGTAGCCACCTGTGGCCATGCAGGAACATGGGTCCTGTGTCAACAGCCTGTCTTGTTTTGTCAAAAGAAACCACAGATATGTGGGGATTTAATTTTGAGGCATAGTTGACATCCATCAAAATACAAATGCAATGAGGTCTCACATACATATACATTCTGTGTGTCTGTAATCTTCATCCATATAAGGATGTGATCAATTTCCACACTGAGAAATGCCCCCCCCTTCTTTCTGGTCACTGGGTTCTTCTACCCCCACCAGGGATAACTTGAAAAGATAAGAGGTGAGTTTTCTTTGGCCCCGAAGTTCCGGCAACCACTGTCCAGGCTGTATTCTTTTGTAACTATCCTCTCAGGCACTTTCTGATCTATGTAGATGGTTGTTTTTTTATTTTGTTTTGAGACAGGGTCTCACTATATAACTCAGGCTGGATTTGAATTCACAATCTTCCTGCTTCAGTGTCCAAGACTCTGGCTCTCCTTGCCCACTAATCGAGATTTATTCATGTTCCATGCACCAGGGGGCCATTCCTTTCTGTTGCTGAGTATAACCAAATGCCCCTGTTTGTATGTGCACACTCTTGCTGAGCAGCACATGTCTGGCTTGATTCCCTTCATGGGCTTCCATGAATAAAGCCACCGTGAACTTTCAAGGGCCTCTTTTTGTACACATGCATTCAGTTTGTCTTAGATGCACACATATACATGAGTGGCAATGGGATTACAGCATGGGACTGATTGTTTCCTTTAAAGATTGCATCCATCAATACACTGCCACGGTATGTGTGGGTTCTGGTGGCTCCCTTCGCCATCGGCACTCCCAGTGGCTGCATAGTGGTATGCCAATGTGGATTTAATTTGTGTTTTTCCAATGAATGATGGCTTTGATCACCTTTACACATACTTACTGGTTAGTCAGTATCATCTTTTGTGAAGTTTGTTTTCTGGGGCTGAGGAGTTACTTAGTCGTAGATTTCTTGTCTAGCAGGTGAGATTAGCCCTGGGCCAATCCTTAGCATTTCAAGAGAAAAGGAAAAACAGAAAGAAATTACCAAACAACCAAAATAAACTCCTGCCATGATATTTTGTCTGTGCTCTAACAAATAAAGCTTGAACCACTGGTTAACCATAGAAGTCTGGAGGTCTGTGCAGACAGACAGAAAGTGATAGGGCTGGTCGGAGAGAGGCATATAAGGTGGGAGGAGACAGGAGCTCAGCCCTTTTTTGGCTGAGAAGTTAGCAAAGTAAGAGTTGTCTGTGGCTTGCTCCTTTGTCTCTCTGATCTTTCAGCATTTACTCCGATATCAGGGTTTTATTATTGGGACCAATTAGAACTTGTGCAACAAACTTCCCTTTCAGCTTCTTGTTTTTCCCTTTTTAAAACTTGAGGTAATTCATCACCATCATCATTGTTGCTATTTAACATTTATTTATATATTTATTTAGTGTGTGTGTGTGTGTGTGTGTGTGTGTGTGTGTAGGACAGCCTGTGGTAGTTGGTTCTCAACTTCTACTATGTGTGCATTATTTTGCTAGTGACTTCTATTTTGGTCCATTATGGTCATATGCTCTATGATTTTAGTCTTTTGAGATTTATCAGTTTTTGTTTCATGTCCCAAGTATATGGGCCATTGTGGTAACTCATCCTTGTAATTTTGGGTAGGTTTATTTTTGATACTGGAGATTGAACTTGGGTTTTGCAACGTACTAGATAACCTCTCCACTTAGCTATACGCCCAGCCCTCTTTTACTTGAATTGCTCAAAAATTATAGTCCAGAGATGTTGAATAATGTTTTTCTTTGGATGAATTTCATTTAGATCAAAGAAGATGTATCTGTAGTTGATGGTGTTGATAGTATTCGATTGTCTACATACTTCTTACCTTTTTGGTTAGCTGTTCCATCCACTATTGAGAAAATTTACCCTGATAGCCATGCTTGCAGATTTGCTTGTGTCTCCCCTAGATTATACTATATTACTTGTATCCTTTGAGGCTCTGACTTGGATGCACATGTGTTCATGATGTCGAAGGCTTTCTGATTAAGTGATCCTTCCATTACAGTGAGCCCCAGTGACTTCTGGTGAAAGGACCATTTGCCTGATGCAGACAAGATCACTGATTTTATGGACTACCTTTTCTCATCTGTTTACTTCCAAGCTGTGTCCTTACGTTTAAAATCTGTTTCCTGAAAATAGTATGATTTGAGCTTGTTTCTTTATCCAAGTAATTAATGACACATTCTACTTTTCTTCTTCCTCCTCCCCCTCCTCTTCTTCCACCTCCTTATCTTCCTTTTTATTTCGTGCCTTCACTTCTGCTATTTTTATTATTGATATGGCTTTGAGTTTACTGATCCTTTCTTCTAGTATTTTCAATCCACTGCAAAATTGCTTAATTATTTCAGAGTTAATCTCCCCCCCCTTAGGTCTAAAATTTCTATTTGATTATTCTCTAAAGTTTCTGACTCTGAAATGTAATTCTCTTTTTACATATTACCTTTATGCTTTTCACTGATTCCAAAATACTTGTGATTGCTGCTTCGAAGTCCTCGTCTGCTAGTTCTGCTACCCAGGCCACCCGCAGTCTGCTTCTACTAATCATTTCTCTCTTGATTCCAGTCGTCATTCTTCATTACATTTATTAGAATTTTCAATCACAGGTATATAAAACGAAAGTGGCAGAAATTAAATCAGGAAATATTTGCCCTCAGAAAGATAATGTTCTTTTTTTTTAATTTCAACAGAAAACAAAATAATAGTGCCATTGGTTTCAGACATCTTGAGTGGTGTCCAACCGCTCCATTAGGGTCTAATTATTACGCGGTATCAGTATGATATCTTTTCCTGGGTCCATATTTTAGTTCTGTGGAAGGGCTCTTGCTCTGGTTTCTAGCTCAAATCTGCACACTGCAGTAGTCTCAGGGAGAGTCCTGTGGGGAAGAAAGGTCAGTCATGACTGTCATCTCTGCATTAAAATTCAATATGCCTCTCCAGGTAATCTTGGGTCTCCTTAATTCAGTGAAATACCCCTAACTCTGCAGGCTGCCTTCCCTGCAACCCCACAGATAATAAGAGTGAAATCAGCCTCTAGTCCCTACTGACTTATGAAAGACCTGTCTCCATCTTTAGGATTTAGCTCCTTAAGATTTCTCTGCATCCTTAATTCTTCGTAGGCTTGACTTGTTAGTTCAGCTGGTAGTTTCCCATTGTTACAATGGGAAAGAATGCCTGTTTTCCATGGGTTTGTCCAATTTATCCGTAAGCCCACATCTTGTTTCTTTAGTGTGAAATCATTCCATTCTCAAGGTAATGAAAATTTAAATTTTTTTTTTAAAAGCAATACCATGCAGAAGAAAGGAAACGATTCTGCGTGCTAGGATAGCCCCTGAGCCTTCACTTTTGTAGCCCCTGACCTATATTTTCCTGAAGAAACAATGGAAAGGTTTTTGTGACGATCTGCTGGTACTTAAGCAATGCTGAACTCGAGTTCTTCATGTTCTCCCCAAGTGTCACAGTAAAGAAAATGCTAAGAATATGCGTGATGAGGCCACGGGTACTCGCAGACACACCTCCAGCCCCGGAAGTCTCTGGGCTGCATTGAGGCTTACCTTAAGTCCAAACACGACGGTGTTTTCTAGGAGAAGAGGAAGAGCTCAGACAACAGAGCCATGCGTAGCCCACGTACATGCGTCCCTCGTCCCCACCCCCCACACTTGGGGAAGCTACACTGCCAAGACTCTCAAGCATCAAGGGCTTTGTATTGTATTACCCCCACGTCCTGGACGCCACGCCAAGCTGCCTTGTCTCCAAACCCAGTCTGTGCCTGTGGTGTGGTGCAGGATGCCCCACAGAGGGCCCAGAGGGCAGGGGCTGATGGGAAATGAGCCATTCCCAGGTGAGGTCCACTTCATTCCAACAGCTCTCACCCGCTATGACTGCGATCATCTCCCAGTCCCTTTCACTGGGGACAGTTAATCTTAGCCCTCTCTAATGAAACTTTTAATGAGTCCGATGATAAAACTCTTCACAGGGTATATCTTTCTTTGGAAGTTAGTGGAAGCTCTGTCAAAAGCTTTTCCCTGGGGCTTGATCAGAGAAAAAGAAAACCAGTAACCTGTTCTTTTGGGAGTCGGGGGCGCAGCATGGTGAGCGCATGGGGACGCGCATCAGCCCGCTACACTGACTAGAGGTTGCTGATGATGGTATCTGGAATAGCCCTTAGTCTTAACTCATATTTTTCCCCATTCCCAGTCTTTTCTCCACCTCAGCTCTCTGCTTCCCTTCAGTATGGTGGTTTTTTGATTCAGCATTGGAGTTGATGTGATTTCTTCTCTGCAGCCGGATAAACTGGTCCTCTGTGAGTTCTCAGAGTTCTTACATATCTGATTAACCATTTCTTCCTTTCTCGAAAATTTAAAATCCTCAATTAATTAGATGCACTCAAATACACCCAATTTTGGTTAAGTAGATAAATGCCAAAACAATATAATTCTCATGGATATCTTTATGCAGTGTTTTAAGCGAAGGAGTGACATGCTTAATGAGGCACTTTGCAGAAATCCAAAGGTTAATTCAGAAGATTAAATAAATACTCGGAAGTGCACACAATTCTTATAAACAGTTTTATATATGGTTCAAAATAGATGACACATATTTAATGCCAATGCTGTAAAATTCTAAATCTAATTTGGAATTATTAAATAAACAAATGCTCCAAAGAATATCAATTCTCTCCGAGGCAGTAACCAAATGGACAGGAATGTTTTTCAGTGGCTGAGGCTATGTTAAAAATGCGGGCTCAGGGGGAATCTTGGGGGAAAACAAAACCTTGAATTTTATATTGTCCATAAATGAGGCTCAGAACTCAGCTCAGACCTGGCCTCAAACTCAGCAGAGGCATGGAGAGGGGGCCAAGAGGGGCAAGTTCTAATAGATCCATCTGCCATATAGCACCGCAGTGCCTATTTGAATACTCATTCCTACTTCCAGGGTTCCGTGACATGACAGAACCAGGAAGCAGGACCAGGCCTCGATCTGTAGGAATGGAGCCTCGGATGGCTAGTTTATGGAGTGGAAAATGGCTTTTTGTGGCTGAGTCAGTCGGGGCTACAGCAGTAGGGACCCACGTCCTGGTGTCGATGCCCTGTGTCATACAGAGGAAAGAGCCCATGTTTAGGCTGAGAAGTTCTGAGGTTCAGACTCCGTGTCAACGACACTTGCCAGTAGGCTGTATCAATCAGCTGGGCCAATCTTCAGCTTTGATTCGTACAGGACGAGGTGTATGGTGTTTTTCTCCCAGGGCCTTTGGAATCTATAATGGACATGAGTTCTTGGTAAATCATGTCATGTGCTTGCATATAGTGTAATTTGGATCTACTCCACTGAAGATACTTAGTTCGTTCCAAGAAAGCAGGCCCTAATACTTACCATGTACCTGGTAGGCCCTTTGTGCGGGGGTGGGAAGAACAGTGGAAAAGAAGTTCCCCTTGGTAGCAGGATGTGAGGTTAACCTGCAGCTGCCAGGGAGGTCTTTCCCCTGCTTAGTGTCTATATTGGAAATGCATGTTTACCAATATTCCGGCCTCATGGAACTTGGCACAGTGGACACAAATCATTTTTGTTATCCAAGCATATGCTCTCCAGTTTCTGGCAATAACATTTGTCCACCCAGGACAGAGTGAAACATGGCAGAACACCTCCATAGAGACCCAGGTGAGTTCCTGACATGCCTCAGGCCACTTTCCTGTGGACTCATTATTTCCCTATTTGGGAAATAGGACCAACTGTCATCTCCCTGTTAAGGGTAGGTGGAATTTTAGAGACCTAGGACCTAGCTGAAGTGGCCCTGTGAATGAGGTGGTGTCGATGCCCGGCCCACAGCTTGATTATCGGATAGGAATGGGAGGCCCTGGAACAGACCCTCTCTTTCTGCTGATTAGACCTGATCTGCTCAGTTCCTCATCACATCAATTCGCCCATGAATCTGAAAAGATGACCCTGAGAAGATGAGTGGGTGAGCTGTGAGGCTGAGGAGGGAAGCCCCAGGGTCTGAGCCAGTCAGCCTGGCCCCAGGATGGCCATAGGAGGTCTAAGTGATGGATGAGCTAGAATCACATTATCTAGATGAAGTCATTTACAGAGAGGCCTTGGAACAAAGGTACCACTCAGAGACGGGAGAGAGGGAAGGAGAACCTGGACTGTCTTTCTAGCTCCCGTGGTTACAGTCCCAGCACTTCCTTGAGGATCCCACAGTCCTTCAATTAAACAAACTCTACCAATTAAGCTAGTTTGGGAGGGAGTTTCCTCTCTTTGCAATTCAGCAATTCCTGATCAAGATGGTGTCCCACAGGCTGTATTCCCCCACTTCATGGATGATTGCTGAACACACGTGTGAGTTCCCAAAGGCTAACTACAAGGGAGCCACAGGACAGCAGACCATAGCCTGAGAAAAGAGGCATAGAAACAGATGCTCCTACCCTTCTGAGAATGCTGGGAAGAGACTAGCTTCCGCACACATCTGGGATGTCTGTAATGAAGCTTCCGCACACATCTGGGATGTCTGTAATGAAGTGTTAGCTTCAGGGACGGAGGACTGCTAGCCTGAGTATCTTTTGTAAAACCCTTGCTCCCTTCCTTCACAGCTCTGGTACTCCACTGGCCTGGCCCAAGGTTCTCAAGATGCTCCCTGATTCCCCATGGTGCCCCCCACCATCCCTGCATTGATTCAGCCGTTCTCAATTGCTTCCTCCTCTTCCTTTTTCTTTTCTTTTGACCTTAACACCTGTGTGTTAGTCATTAAAGAGATTGCAGGCAGATGCCCGATAAGTTCTGATTTGTCCCTGGGTTTTCTGGGCCTTGCCAAGCTTCTGACCTCCACAGTTGGAACCTAGTCAACCCCCAGTCTGGGGCTTTGTCTCATATCCTCTTCTGTACCAAACACATGGTAGGTGCTTAGGAGACATCTGTGGAAATGGATTTAGAGACGTGTACTTGGTATAATAGTGTGCCAATCTAGGGGCCTTTGGCAATCTGAAGGGGTCTGTAGAGCTCTAGGCTCTGGAAGAACAGAGAAAAGGGAAGAGGTGAGTCTTAGCAGCAGTTAGGGACACGTTTGGAGAGAGGTAACCAAAGACATGTTTTGGCAACTAAATTTCTTGGGATAGTTCAGCTGCCAGAGCAGAGACACCAAGACTGGAGCGTCTTAACACGATATAAGTTTATTTTTTGCTCAGATTTATGTGTGATATGAGTGTTTGACAGGTGGCCTGCCATGTGGTAATTCAAACACCCAGGCTCCTTCCACTTTGTAGCTCTTCGCTCTAGGACTTCAAAATACTCGGCTAGAAGCTTCGAATTAGGGAGAGAAAAGGAGAGGGTAGAAGAGGGAAGAATGGGGAAGGAGGATGGGAGGGTAAGGGCAGAAGGATAGAGGAGGGCAAGGGAGAAGGAAAGAAGAAGGGAGAGAAATGATGGAGGGAGGGGA
>JAQHUG010000250.1:2112206-2135498 GCA_028555095.1 Dicrostonyx torquatus | reverse complement strand
GGCCTAATGTTGGTCTGTTGGGGTCTCTGCATCTGTTTCCATCGGTTACTGGATGAAGGCTCTCTGATGTCAGTTGGGGTAGTCACCGACATCACAGGAGAGGGTCAGTCCAGGCTATTTATCCACTTTTGTTAGGAGTCTTAGTGGGATCATCCTTGTAGATTTGTGGGGGTTTCCCTTGCATCAGGTTTCTACCTGACCCTGAAATGCCCCCCCATTTCCAGTCAGTTCTCTCCCCACCCACCCAACATCTAATCCAATCCCTTAAATTCCCTTCTCCACCCACCCCCAATCTATCCAGTCTGTCTTCTATTTCCCCTTCCTAGGGAAAACTCTGCATCCCTCTTTGAACGTTCCTTGTTACCTAGCCTCTCTGGGTCTGTGGACTGTAGCACGATTTCCTTTGCTTTACAACTAATATACGCGTATGAGTGAGTACATGTTTGCCTTTCAGTGTTTCACTCAGAAAGATTTTTTTCCTAGTTCCATACATCTGCCTTCTGGCATTCAGGTCATTTAAATTTAAATTTTATCACTTATTTATATGTGTTTGTGTGCATATATATGAGAGTGTATGTGTGTATATTTGAGTGTGTGTGAGCCTGTGTGCTTATATATGTGAAACTCAGAGGCCAACATTGGGTGTCTCCCTTGTTTGTTCTCAGTTTAATATTTTGAGACAGGGCCTCAGTGAACCTGCAGCTCACTGATTCAGCAAGACACTGGGATCCTCCTGATTCTGATTTCCCAGAATTAAGATTCCATGTGTTCTGTAGGGATTAAACTCAGGACTTCAGGTTTGTGTGACAAGAAATTTGCCAACAGCTATGCCCCCAGAGACCAAATTTAGACTATTTAAAAATATTATTATTGGTTTTTAGTTTACAAGATAACAGATGAATTGAAGTCATTTTTATTTAAAAAGGAAAGCCCGCCTTCCTTTTTTCTTTCTTTTCTTCTTTCTTTCTTCCCTCCCTGTCTCCCTCCCTCCCTCCCTCCCTTTCTTCCTGTTAATTTTTGTAGTGCTGGGGATTGAACCCAGGACCCTACCCATCCTAGGCAAGCACTGTTCCACTCTTTGTAATTTTTATCTGGGGACAAAGTCTCACAAAGTTACTCAGGCTGGCTGTGAGCTTGCTCTCTAGCCCAGGTAGATCTCCAGTTTAACAACCCTCCTGCCTTCAGCCTCCGGAGTAACTGGGATTACAGGCCTGTGCAACCAAGCCAGGCAGGCTCTCATTTCCTCAATTCAGTCCTACAGAGCCTCAGAGAAAGGGGCCTATGCTGGGTACCTTATTAAGTACTTTTATGAATACCTCAGGTAGAACCTACCAGCT
The DNA here is from genome assembly GCA_028555095.1 of Dicrostonyx torquatus. Classification (NCBI taxonomy): domain Eukaryota; kingdom Metazoa; phylum Chordata; class Mammalia; order Rodentia; family Cricetidae; genus Dicrostonyx; species Dicrostonyx torquatus. The sequence continues at coordinate 2,134,161 of JAQHUG010000250.1, read as the reverse complement.
ACTTCCGAGGCTGTTCTGGGGGACTCTGCTTTCAACTAAGGTAAAGCATCCTTTTCAAGTGACCACTACCAGTAGAGGCTTCATCCTGCAGCTTCCTGTTGAAGAGACTTTTATAATGCACGGGTGCTCACATGTGTGTCTGTGTGGGCACAGGTGAGGGTACGTGTGTGAGCAAGTCCTTGTGTGTGAGTGTGCACTGTGTTTTTCCAGGCACTGGTGGGCAGAAATAAACTCTTTTGTCCCAGAGGAGAGCAAAGGAACAGGGTGGCCCTGCTTTCTTTTCTGTCCCTGGCAGTTCTGACACAGAGGATGCGAGCAGGGAGACGCGGTGGAGTTCACATTCCTTCCCTAAGGACAGGTTCAGGCAGAACTGTGTCAGGAAGGAGTGCCAGGCGAGCCATGGTGGTCAGTCATCCCAGCTTTACAGGAACAGCCTCTGTCCTAAGAGGGGAGGGTCCAGATAGCATAGACAGTCTGTTCTTATCCAGCATGAGGTGACCCAATCATCAACAAATCAAAGCACTCTAGATTTTTCCACGCAGCTAGTGTGTGGCCCAGGGCTTGCCGGTGTGTGTACATTCGAGGGTTGACAGGAGTCATTTGGCCGGGCCTCCCACTCACCGAGGGCTTCAGATGTAGGCTCTTGATATTATCCCCAAATGAGGTTACATGTGCAGTCCGAGAGATAAGCTGACAAGACATGGAGGAAAAGGCATTCATCATTCGGCTCTAAGTACATTGCATTACCGAAGCATGCCGCCTGCAGTGCACTAAGAATTAATAGTTCCTAAGTCCTTTAATATTTTGTGGATAGCACAATTATGTGGCATTTAAAATATAAAAAATATATAATGATAATTTGTTAAATGTAAACATCCCAAATAGGCACAAGTTTTGGAGCATGGTAGTAGAAATTTCATATCCGTGAATATTTTGCAAACTCCCAGATTGTACATGGTGTGTGGGTTCTCAACATTATTGAGGATCCCGGGGTGGGGAATTCATGTCAGTCATTGAGGGTAATTATTGACATGAGGGCCTGTGAGCCTGTGGCAAGTATATGTGGACATGTTAGCATTTGGATGTATGAAAGTGTGTGTTCGTATGCTCCTAGGAGACCAGGGTACAACCATTTTTTGCTTGTGAGGATTGGGGTTGGGCAGGTTGAGGGGGGGCACTACTGTCAGACTGCTGCAAACCTAAGACGTCAGGGGCATAACTTGATTTGGCGATTTGGCCCGAGTTACCCTCTCAAAATAGAAAAATCAAGGGCCCAGCATGGAGGCAGCCTGTCTGGGCTCGGGCTGGTAATGAGGACTAACAAGAGTTGATGGAGCCTGGGAGCAATGGGCTGAGATGGCCCCGAGCTGCCTGGCACCCCAAGCCCTGCAGTCATCAAGTGCTGCCCAGCCTGGCCTAATGCTATCACCCACGGAGATTCTCATTGATAAGGACCCAAAGAAAGGGACAGAACATCTTTGCCAGCTTCTGTGGAAAGGCACTGGATTCTGCAGAACCCTGATGGACTGCTAAATTTGGGATCCCTACCCCTTCCTCAAATGCCCATAGAAAGAGGGTCTTACCTGTCCTTTACAAATATGTTTCTTAAAATACTTATATAATCTTGCTCATGTTTATTTTAAGGAAACTAGAAAATACAGATTGTCAGAAAGGCAGAAGAAACAGCCTTAGCTAGAATCATCATTGTACACAAAAACTTCTCCGGCCAGGGGTGGATTAGGATCTGGAGTTGGCCCATAGAGAGAACCATTAGCTGGATAATTCTTCAGGGATGTGCCACACTGGGGGCAGACTCACCATCTCCAGACCCAGACGAATCGGCCATTTTCCTCTGGGCTGGACAAGATCACTGTCTTGCTGGTCGAGTTGTAGAAAGAAGTAGTTGACTTGGATTAGGGGACAGGTTGTTTACGTTTCCTGAAATGTGAGCATCACACTGAGCATGGGAGGAATCTCACATTTTGGAAGGCAAATTGGGAGTGAGAGGGACTGAAATTCCAGCAGCTTCGTGTGCTCTGTGAGTAGAGAGTCAAGTTGGATCTCGTTCACTAACGGTCTCTTTCTGTCTCTCTGTCTCTGTGTCTCCCTAGCCCCTTCCTTCTAGGGTCGAATTGAAGGAAGTTAAATGTATGCATTATGTAACTGCTTCTTTTCCAACTGTCCCTGTGTATTTGAATAAATCTCTATGATTGACAGGAACAGGATTCCATTGTACATAATCTTCTCATTTATTATATCTTGGATAATAAATATAATATCTGTATTATTTTACTCGAGCATGCCACTAGAGAAATAATATCATAATCGGTGTAATTGTGCAATCAATCCTGTGTTGCAGGGCATTGTTTTCAAACCTTTGTTAATTGCATCAATATATTTCCTTCTACAGGAATCTGCTTTCCCGTGCAATTACGTCCTTAGAACGGATTTTCTCAGGGAGGAATTCTGTGTCAAATACATTGGCAGTTCCAGCCTGTGGCCACAGCTAGTATGCAGCTTTTACTCCTGTCCAGGGAAGAAGAATAACCCAGGCCATGTGGATTAGTAGCCAGAAAGAGGTCTATTGGGCACAACTGTGTGGCGAAGGGCTTATGATCATGGGCTCAGCCTAAACTCCACTTACCTTGCAGTCTTTCATCTTCAAGATCGCTATCATTGCCTGCAACATGGGGTTATTTACTGTTTGTCAATAGGATGAGCCAGGCTCAGGTCAGCTCTGGTTTCCTTGACATAATGAAGGCGACCTGCTACATTTATGGAGTGTTTTACAAATGTCAGGGGTTTTATTGTGCCCATCTCGTACCCACAGCAGGCTTTGTTAGTTCTTTCTGGAGAAAGGGAGAGAATGGAGGTGTGGGAAAGTGTAGGGAGAGCCTCATGTTCACAGATATAAGGAAGAAAGACCTGGAGTTTAGCTCAGCAAAAGAAAGTGCTAATGGGACGGATCCTAAGTCTTGAGGAGTTGAGGATTCAACTGTAGGACATGCTGGCTACTATCCCACGTATAGCTTAATGCTTACAGATGAGCCAGAATCTCCTGTATCATTGGCGATTCTGTTTCTACCTGCCCTCCATCCATTACTGCTTTTCATTTGGCAGACTCTTGATATATATTAAAATTGAGACAGGTCCTTTTATAGGCCAGTTTATTAGTTAGTTTATTGTATAGCCCAAGGATGACCTTGAACTGAATGAACTCCCTGCCTTCACTTCCAAAGTGTGTGTGTGTGTGTGTGTGGGGGGGTTACAGGCATGTGCCAACCATGGCTGCTTGGTTTGAGAAGGATTCTCAAGTGGGGTGGTCAATAACAGAATATTTTACAATTTTTAGAGTCATTCTTCACTCAACTCATAAGGTGTCTGCACTGGGGGAGTAACTTTAGTGCCCGCCTCCTCCATGTTATAAGACTTATGAATAATGAAACACGGGAGGAGTCCATTCTTCAGACTTCACTCTGTTCTCACTGTTTGGAGCATGCGTGTTACCCGGGTCTGAATATTCTCTACAATCCTGACGGGCAGCTCAACTTCAAGGCGACCTGATTTCCTACCAGGTTTGGCCATTGTGTCTCTGCCAGGCCTGGCAATGAGACAGGAACTGTTTCTCAAAAAAAAAAAAAAAATTCGCCCCCCCCCCGAGAAAGGACGTGATCTTGCTTCAAGACCCCAGACATGTTAACTGAGGTTCTCCGTTGGGGCTGGCCTCAGACTGCATTGCTTTCTGTAAGCCGCAGATCTACCGATAATGGAAGCTCGGTATTAGAGTTTTGCTTCGTATCTTGGCCCTCCCCCAAACTTCCCTTGCTCTGCAGCCCACAGAAAGTTGGCCGTCTGATGGGTTTTTGATGAATGGGCGTATTATGATCAAAGTATGATGGAATATGTTCTGCTGCTTTTAGAGTTGAAGAGAACTGTCAACCAACATTGCCTTCCTTTGGAAGTGCTCACATGCGGACTTTATTTTGGACTCTAAACTTTGGACTCCAGAAACTTCATGGGATGATCCCTTCCTGAATTTTCATGGAATTTGTTTTCCACTGCTTGGCACACTCTCACTCCAAAGCAACAAGATTATTTGGCCCTTTCTGCTTACCAGCTACTATGAACGTTGATGTACCAGTGGAGTGGTCCCTGTGATGGTCTGGGGTCACATTTAATAATGAAAGCCCTTTCAGATCAAGTAGCACACAGGCCCTGAAGTTGATACGTCTCAGACATGTGAAAGTGCCTGTGCATAGCTTGCTTCACTCCCTGCCCCCATTGATTGAAAGTGAAAGCAAACACAGCCTTTGGAAACCTCTGTTCCCGGAGATAGAGAAAAACATATATTTGAGATCATGGCTGAAGTACTATTTTCCAGGGATCAGGCCTAGTTACTCTGTAGAAAATATAACACACCTGGAATGGGAGCTGTGATTGGAATGATTAAATGTAATAGCGTACTATTATTGTCCAAGATTTGTCTTTTTTTTTCTTTACAAAGGCCAAAAGGGAAAAATTAAATGGGACCTCCACCTTTGAAATCTTTGATAGTGGCATTAATCCCAGAATTGCCCCCAGGAATGCCATAATGAGTGTTTTGTCATTATGTTTGGAAAGAGTGCTAAGGACTCTTGCTTGACCCTCATTGCAAAACCAGCCTTTACTTAATAGCTCCCCGGATTAACGCGGACTTCTGACTGTGGCTGAGTATTACTTTTTTCAACTAGATAATCATAAAGTGGCGAAATAACCATGTTGGGACTCACAGCCAACTCCACTTAACCCGTGTATCCGCCGCCTCTACCTCGGCAATAGACTGGAGCGATTTAGCAGTTACAAGCGTTAGCTGAAAGCCAGGGTTAACAACGTATTCTTTTCCTGTGCCCTGACCAAGGAACAACTACCCTGAAAAGCATTTGTATGTCCTTTTGGTAACCATTAGGTGAAAGATTTATAGTACACTCTGCGGTGTTACACAATTGTTCTTCAAGGGTACCCAGTCTCTTTTTCAATCAGAAAGCCCTGGCTCTGAGAACTGATTTTGGTCTGGGAATTGGGTGAGAGGTAGGGAGTCTCTCTAATGGCGGCTCGAATCAATCTCCCGCTTATCAAGTCCAGCATTTCTTTTTGACAGGCCCGTCGAGTAGAACCTTAGGGGGCAGCACATTCTCCAGGTGCAGAATCTTCATTATTTACAGGATCCCCATAGGCAGGCCATTCTGTTCGGTGCTGGCCCAGCTGCCTGTTACAGGAACCAGGTCTACCTTTCGCTGGCAGTTGAGGACACCTAGGAACATTGCCACTCTTGTTCCGGGTATTATTTCTTACAGCAAGGGGCTTGCTTTCATGGCTGTGCCTCCTGCTTTCATAGCTGACGGTGAGCCATGTCCTCGGAGGGGTTTCTGAAGGATACGTGCCTCTTATCAAGGTCATGGTCCCTCCTGCACCCCCTTATCTCTGGGACAGGTCCGTGGGCACAATACAGTTTCTCACCAATGCTTATAGCCTCAACTCTTTGGAATTTTCCTCCTTGATATTAGATTCTGATACAGACTCTGGTTTTCAGTCTATCAGCCAACCCAGTGAGCAGAATAGACTCAACCAGTGTATGAATACATGATTTGAATCTAGAATCTCTGGCAGATGTCAGCATATGATCAAAACTTATGTTTTTCTCTTCATGCTCCAGATTCATGAGGCTTCATTCCCACACATGTTCTTTATATAAACATATCCTAGGCTGGCCTCATGTATCCCAGGCTGGACTCAGACTTATTGTGTAACTGAGGCTTGCTTTGAATTGCTGATCCTTTTTTTCCTGTAAACCCTCCCTCCCAAGTGCTGGGATAGGCATGTACCACCATGTCCAGCCCTTACTATACTTCTAATTTTAAAGATGAACATACAGTAAAACTGACTTTGGAGAATATGATTTCCAGATTTGCATAAGCCCTGCCAGAATAAAGATACAGAATAATTCTACCACCTCCAAAACTTCCATGTACGATGTCTTTCTGTTTACACCTGCATCCACTCCTAACCCCAGTCAACGATCTCTGCATCATTGTGATGCCTTCTTGAGACCGTCACGTGAATGGAATCATGTCCATGTGTCATACAGTACATGGATTTGAGATCCACCTCTGTCTGTGTTATGCACCTGCAGTCCTTTCTTATTAACTGCTGACTATTTGATTGTATGAAAGGGCCATGTTTGTATAGACCTTCATCACCTGAAGAACACCTAGCTGTTTCTAGACTGTGGTACTCATGAACAGAGCTCCCAGAGACATCCATGGAGAAGGTTTTGTGGGAATGTTACGTTTTCCTTTCTTTGGGAGTAAGTGCATCAGGAGTCGGTTGCTAGGTCGTATGGTGAATGTATGGGAAACAGCCTGAGCTCTCACCCACATCTGAGGGTTTCAGTTGCTACCATTCTCATTAGCACTGTGTGCTATCAGTTTCTGCTTTGTGTTCGATGTTCTAACAGGTGTGTAACAAACCTGATTTTAGTTTGTGTCTCCTTAATAGACAATTATATATTTTCAAGTGCTTGTTTTGATCTGCATATTCTCTTTGCCCAAGCATTTTTATTTATTTATTTATTTATTTTTATTTCATTTTTTTTTTTTTGGTTTGTCGAGACAGGGTTTCTCTGTGGCTTTGGAGCCTGTCCTGGAACTAGCTCTTGTAGACCAGGCTGGTCTCGAACTCACAGAGATCCACCTGCCTCTGCCTCCAGAGTGCTGAGATTAAAGGCGTGAGCCACCACCACCCGGCAGCCCAAACATTTTTATATTTATTGACTTGGTTTTCTGTTATCTTATGGATGGGTTTTTGAGAGTTATAAAAGTTCTGGGAAAAGAATATTTGTCAGATGTGTGGCTTGAGTATATCTTCTTCCAGCTTATAACTCGCCTTTTCATTGATAATAATGCCTTTCACAGAACAAGTGCACAAATCAGATGAAGCCAACTTTTTCTTAAAGACCCCACCTTTGCTCTCATGTCTAATCCACTTTTGTTTAAACCAAATCATGAAGGCTTTTCTCTTGTGCTTTCTTCCAAAAGTTTTTATTTAGATTTCTGATCATTTTGAGTCATTAAAAGTAAGCTGTGAATTAGTGAAAAACAGAGTCCACGAATTTGAAGGAGAGTGGGGAGGGGTATATAGGAATTTTAGAGGGAGAAAAGGGAAGGAAGATAAAAAATGTAATTAAATTATAGTTTCAAAAGCAACCAATCAAATAAAAATTCCAAAAATGAAATAAATAAACCAAAAATGAGCCTTTCTCCCTAGAAGAAAAAAAAGCTGCAAGGTTTAGAGTAAGACTCGCTTTTCTTTGCACTGAGACATCAAGTTGTTTCAGCACAATTTGTTAAAGTGGAGACTTGCTTTAGCAGCTCGTTTTTGTGTCTGTGATAATAACCAGTTATCTCTCTGGGTGTTTTGATTTCTAGTCCCTCTATTCTTGGCCATTGGCCCATGTCCTAGCTATTTCCCAGGCTCCCTGGTATCGGTTCCTGTAGCCTCACAGTGAGCCCTCAATAGGTCATGTGACTCTCTTGCAGCTTCAGTTTTTCATTTCTAAACTTGTCTGACTGTTATGCTTTTGCATTCCACACACACATATCATAATTAGCTTGCTTTATGTGTATAAATTCCTGCTCAGGTTTTGGGTGGAACCATTTGAGGGTGAAACAATAGTTGTATCCATTGATTCTTTTAATTCTGAGTCTGAACTGCTTAGTGAGTTTTAAAATTTGTGCATGTGTTTTTCAGTCCTTAAATCTCTATGTTTTAGTGTCTTCTATTTCTTTTGGCCTGAGATTTCCATCTTTTGATTTGAGTGGCTCTTTACTTCTGAAGCAGCTTTGTAAGGACTATTTTAAAGTCTTTGTCATTTCCATTATCAGTAATATCTCTACACTGGCATCTCGATTGTTTGTCCATGTGAATTTGTTTTTTTTTTCTTATGCTGGATAATTCTGGACTTCATCCCGAATGTTTAAAATATCATGTTAGGAAATTTCCAGGTCTCCTGTAAATTCTACGGAGAATGTTGATGCTTTGGTTTCAGCAGGCAAACGACCCCACTGTGCGTGGACAGGGAGTTCTAATCAGCCTCCCGTGGGCTGATCTTTCACTGCGTGTTGGACTTTTAGTCTTTGCTGTTCATGTTGCAGTGCTGCTAGCACCTGGGGCCTTGTGTATGCAGGGCAAGCCCTCTACCACGGTGCCACACCTCAGTGCCGGTGCTAACCAGATGTGTGTCACTGAGTGGCCAGTCTGGCATCTGGGCCACACTAGTGGCCTGTTTTATACTTTCAGCTCTTAGTCTTTGGTCTTCTGTGGATGGTTGATGTGGGACTGTTCTCCTGTATTTTGTATTACTCTTATTGGTTGAATAAAGAGCTGCCTGGCTTGTAAGATAGGTCAGCCCTTAGGTGGGCGGAGTAGACAGAATGGAAGTTCTGGGAAGAAAAAAGGAAGTGAGCCAGTCGCCATGAAGCTCCCGTCGCAGATGGAAGTACCGTAGATCGGTCCGGTAAGTCACCCACCTCGTGGTGTCATACAGACTTTTATAATGTATTATGAGGTGAGGGCTAGCTGGGAAGAGGCTAGAGATAATGAGCCAGGCAGAATTTAAATGAATCCAGTTTGTCATGTGGTTATTTCGGGTGCAGGCGGCCAGCGGCTGAGTGGGCCAGCAGCTGGCAGCTGGGGAACACAACACGCACCTCTCCCCTTATTTACAACAGTTTGGTGCCCAATGTGGGGCTCGAACCCACGACCTTGAGATTAAGAGTCTCATGCTCTAAACTCAGGACTGAGCTTGGGATTTAAAGGCAACGGTGTAAGATCAGTTTTCTGGACTCTTCTGCTTGAGACCATACAAGGACTTCTCAGGTTCTTGGTCGTTTTGGTTCTCAGAAAGCTGTGACTGCATATACTGTGACTTGACCTCACATTGGAAGGTAAGCAAAAGGAAAAGGACAGACACAGAAGCTGCAGGGTTCCCTACTCCTCCTGGAACTATATGATTCCTCTGATTGGAAGTGGATGCTTCAATAGAATGTCCACTGTCCTTTCCTCATGTCCCCAGATCATGGCAACACCTGAGAGTTGGAGTACTAGAGAATGATTACATGGCTGACAGGAGCCGGAAGTGGAGAGGATGGAGAAATTTCTCACGTTCCTCGAGCAACCCACCTTCTTTCCTTTCTTTTTTGATGTGTGTGTGTCTCTGTGTGTGTTGCATGTTACATGAATGTGCTGCTGTGTGCACCTGTGAGTGTGAATGCAGAGACCAGAGCAGAGTGTCAGGTGTTTCTCTGCCTTGTCGCCTTGAGGCAGTGTCTCACTAAATCAGAAGCAGCCCCTTTTCCTAGGATGGCTGGTCAGCTCTGGGGATCTGCCTGTCTCTTCTCTCCAAGTCTGGGATTACGGTCACGTGCAGCCATGCCCGGAGTTTTATGTGAGTGCCGGACATTTGAACTCAGGCTCTCATGCTTGAAGATCTGTTGTAAGGAGGCCACTTGTTGGTTCCAGTTGCTCAGCCCTGAAACAACCACACAGATGCTGTATTAATTAAATCACTGCTTGGCCTATTAGCTCTCAAGTTCTTATTGGCTAACTCTTACATCTTAATTTAACCAATCTCTGTTAATCTGTGTATTGCCACGAGACTGTGGCTTACCAGGTAAATTTCTGGCATCTATCTCTGGGGGGACTACATGACTTCTCTCTTATTCTTACCTCCTTTCTCCCAGCATTCAGTTTAATTTTTCCCACCTAGCTCTGTTCCCCTATGGCTCTGCTATAGGCCCCAAACAGTTCCTTTGTTAACCAATGATATTTACAGCATAAAGAGGGGAATTTCACATCAAAGATCAAATGCTCTTAGCTACTGAGCCAGCTCCCTATTTCTGGGGCTTGCTTTCTTGATCTTTCATGAGGTAGATGGCTCTTACTTTGATTCGCTCTGTCCATGCCTGGCATTTGGTTTTTGGTTTCTGATACTCTGGAATTCAGGCTGGGAAATTTCAGAGGAAACCTAGAACATGCTGTGGGTTCTAGTCCAATCTCTAGCTTCTACTGCTTATTTTCCAGAGACCACAGAAAGTCACATGGGTGCTGTCTGGGTTTCATTCGCATGCTAACCAAGAAATACAAGATACAGAGAGCTTATTTCATTTTCCTGAGAACCAGGATTCTTTTCTTTTTGACAATACAAATGGAAATATCTTGCTTCCCCCCACCACCACATATTGGTCCTTTCCTGCCAGGTATGAGACAAACTATACAAATGATCACTTAGAGTATAGCCTTTGCCAAGTGTGACTGTGTAATTGGCCCCCTCTTATCTGGCCTCATTACTGGTTTGAAGTCGAGTGAGGTGGACCAGGTCATATGGAGAAATTACAATGTAGTTATCTTGCTTAAATTTGTTCCAGGGGCTTTGCTTAAGGTGGAACCGATTTCATGACACAAGGAAAGAGAAGCTCAGTAGGTTTCATGTTAGGACACTCAGATGCTCCAGAATAGCTTACTGTATTATAACAACTTAACAACCTTTTTCTTTCTTTCTTTCTTTCTTTCTTTCTTTCTTTCTTTCTTTCTTTCTTTCTTTCTTTCTCTTTCGGGGGTAATTTCTTTTTTTTTAATTTTGTCTTCTTTTTTGAAAATTGTTTTTATTTAGCTATGCATTTTTCAAAAGACACGCTAAGGCTTTGAGTCCAAGCACCAGTGTAATTTGGCAAACCGCAGCCCCAGACTCATTTTCGCTTTTAGTTGTACAAGACTTGCTAGAGATAAGCAACTCAATTTTTTTTCTGAGTAGCCATAGAAACACCGTGCTCTGACTACCTTAGGCTGAAGCTGTGAAAGCCCAACCTTTCGTCTCTATCCTCTAAGCTTACGAGTGGAGTGATAAATCGCGGGTCTGTCCTGCAGCCTCCGCACTTCTCAAGCCCCTGACAATATCTCGTCAGCGCTGCTGTGGCCCCGAAAGCCTTCCTTCTCAGCTCTGCGCTTCAGCTAGCCCTAGACAGATTTAAGGAATGGCTTTGTCGGTCTACATTTCAGGCTGGGGATGTGACATCCTTTATTCATAGCTGGACCCCTTCCTTTGGCATCAGACTTCCCAGCCTACTGGTTCTGCATCCCCGTTTCTTCAGAGGTCTGCTTCCTCTACTGTTTGCTATTGTGTAGCAGGTTCTTCTGAAGACAACGGAATCCATGCTGCCAAGTTTAAGTGGGAACGGAATTAAAATAGTGCATGTGGTAGGCTGTATTCTAGGAGGATCCCCAAGATCCCGTCCCACTGCCATGCATACCCTGCCTAATCGCCCTCTTTAAGCATGGGCAGAAACTTTGAACATGACAGGCTATCATGGGATTACGCTACATCATATGGCAAAAAGAAGTTGGCTGTCATAATCATGATCTCTAATATATTGACTGTGATTATGAAAAAGCGAGGCCATTCTAGGTGAGTGTGTACCTTGAAATATGCTCGAAACAAAAGCAGGTCTCCTTCTTGTTTTAAAGAAGCAACCGAACCTATTGTAGAGAAGGGCACGTGTTAAGGACTCAAATGCATTCTGTGAGAGGGATAAGTAGAATGGGTTGGTGGTTAAAGCAGACTAGCCCTGGGGAACCAGCTCAGTGGGAGAGTTCTTGCTTAGCTTGCACAAGATGCTGAGTTCAACCCCCGGTACCACAAAAATCCACAAGGATACAGAGACTTCAGCCATAAGGTCACAGGGAAACTAATTCTGCTAACAGGCTGGGGACCTTGGCAGTGGGCCATGCCCAACCAAGCCTCTCAATGGGGAAACAAGTGATGTCACCCCAGGGACTGGCAAAGATAGGTTAGACTTTTGCTACATGGAGAATTTGAGATAATAAATGTATGGTGTTTAAGCACAAAGTCCAAGAGATACATTTATAGAAGGGAAAATGAATATATTGGCCACCTCCTAGAACTTCTAGAAGAAACGAGTTCGCAAGTCATAAAACTAGAATTGCTATGGGCAAAAGATAGGTCCAACCATGAGGCCATTTGTTATAGACAACAGTCGGCTGCTGCTTCCGCCTGGCACCAGGCATTTACAAAGCCAAGGACTCAACACCACGACTGAAGGCCACTGTCTACTTCTGTCGCACTCAGATAACGTTTGGGTATTGTTTTCTTATCTGTGATAGAGGAATAACATTAGTATTTACCTCAGAAGGTAATTATAAGGATTAAGTAAAATTACTCTTTTAGTGTTTTAAAGTAAGCAATGCACAACCCATACTGTCCCGTGTGTCTCGGCCATTATTTTTAATAAATAACTAGCCAGGACCATGACAATAGCAAGTGGCTTGATGGAGATTTGGTTCTGTCTCCTCCCCAAGCTCCTCATTCTGATTTTCATACCCCCTCAGTTTGTAGCAGGAATAGTAATTATAGGAACACAGTCTTAAAGACATTTTCCTTATTTTCGTTTTTGGTTTCTCCCAGGAGAAACCCATCTGGAAGGGACAGAAGACATCTTACACAATGGAGCACGAAAGCCATATGATTTGATGTTTACCAAGTAAATAAGAGCATCATTAGCGCCCTTATTAACAAGTGCAGAATTCTGGAACTGTGAAGACCATTGGGTAGTACACTAGCTATGGAGGCTCCCAAAGACATCTGGAAATGCCCCAGATCGGCCCCCTGGCTTTCCCAATACTCTCACTGTGACTTCTGCCTCTTTTGTCCGACACCTTGTTTGAAATATCCATCTATTTTTCTCCTCGACTAATTGAGATTCTCTGCCTGTCACTGTGAGGAAAGGGTGCGAACGTTTGGAGCTGCCGCCTTCCCTGTCTAGGGAAGGCGTGTGTTGTCTGTGTGTGGGCATGGGCATGTGTATGGCATGTACGGAGGTGGAGGATAAGGCAGATGGCTTGGTGACGGCGCTTTAGACCTTCACTACTGCTGCAGAGAGGAAGAATTCTGACCAATCAGGAGGCAGAGCGAAGGTGTTGGTGGAGCACCGTGCAAACCTGTGGGTAAGATGACTTGATGCTACCCAGAAGGAAGGCACTTAGCTGTGCACAGAAATATGATCATTATAAAACCAGAATATTTTAAGCCGAGATGCTAATTAAAAATGAGGAAAAAAAAAAAGGTGGCAGTGATTGAGTTTGGTGTTTTCATGGAGAGCCATGTGGCCAATCACAGAAGAGGTGGTTGAAACCGTTCAAGGTTTGAGCAGCACATAGGTCAACATTCAACCTAGATATTAGTCAGTGCCCTTAATTAGGAGAACTTGCCCTAGCTGATTTAAACAAAATTGGCCTACTGAAGGATGGCGATACACTCACCAAGTGGCTTCGTTAGGGTTTCTACTGCTGTGATAAACCCCATGACCAAAAGCCGTGGGGGAGGAAAAGTTTATTCTGCTTGTGCTTCCGTATCCTGTCACTAATCATCGAAGGATGTCAGGGAGATGCTCAAACAGGGCAGGGACGGAGAGGCGAGAGCTGGAGTGTGAAAAGGCCGTGGAGAGGTGATGCTTACTGTCTTGTTCTTCATGGCTTGTTCAACCTGCTTCCTTATAGAAGCCAGGATGACCAGCTGTGGAGTGGCTCTACCCACAATAGGTGGGGCCCTCCTATCACTAATTAAGAAAATGCCCAACAGGCTTGCCTACAGCTAGATCATTTTTTTATTTATTTACATTTTTTTCCATTTTACATACCAGTTCCAGTTCCCCCTCCCTCCCTTCTCCTGCCCCCGCTTCCCCTATCCCACCCCCCCCATCCACTCCTCAGAGAGGGTAAGGTGTCCCTTGGGGAGTCAACAAAGTTTGGTAAAGTAAACTAAGTTGAGACAGGACCAAGCCCCTCCCCCCTGCATCAAGCCTGAGCAAGGTATCTCGCCATAGGGAATGGGCGACAAAAAGCCAATTCATGTACCCGGATAAGTCCTGGTCCTACTGCCAGGAGCACCCCAACAGATCAAGCCACATAACTGTCACCCACAGTCAGAGGGCTTAGTTCGGTCCCAGCTGTGCAGGATCCCCAACTGCCAGTTCAGAGTCCCTGAGTTCCCACTAGCTCGGGTCAGCTATCTCTGTGGTTTTCCCAATCATGATCTTGACCCCGTTTCCTCCCTTCCACTAAGCTTCAGGAGCTCAGCTCTACAGCCTGATCTTATGGAGGCATTTCCTCAGTTGGGTTCCCTTCTCACAGATGGCTCTAACTTGTGTCAAGTTGACTTGAGAACTAGCCAGCATACCAAAAAGATGTCAACAATCTGGAGGGTGGGGTCTCGAATGGCGAGCTATATGGATTGTTAGCTAGAATGTGGTGCAATTTGTGTGACAGAAACCTTTCAAGAAGAGTTTAGGAGACGGCAGTGGGTAGGAGCGCTGGCTGCACAAGCATGAGGACCTAGTTCAAGTCCTGTGTGAAGAGCTAGGCACACCACACACCTGCAAGTCCAGCTTTGTAGCGGGTGGAGACAGGAGACTCACTCTGGCTTCCTGTGTCAGTCAAGCTCCAGATCCAGTGGGAGACCCTGTCTCAAGGAAATGATGTGGAGAGTGATAGAACAGACACCCAGTGTTCTCCTCTGCCCCTCACCCCCACCCGCCGCAATTTCAATAGATTTCTAGCCGCAGGTTATAGTAGAGAATTTCATACCAAGTTAACTCTCCACAGAGAGTACTTTTTATAAACTTGCAGGGGAGGGGGATGCTTAACAAATTTGAAAGCCCAGTAGAAGGACCCAAATTAGATACGAAGTGAAGGTAGCGGCTCAGGTGAGATTCACGTTTATTTTTCTTTTCCCTGAAGACATTCTCAGTCTTGCCACTGTCTATGATAGAGCTCACTGGAATGTGGGTTCCCTGGGGGGGCAGAGGTTGGAGGGCAGGTCTGCTGAACAGCTGAAGTTGAGAGGAAGTGAGTATACAGAGTCATTCTGGAGGGAACCCCAAATCTGTATACACCCCCCTCAAGTCCTCACCATTTCCAGAACTGTGAAGACAGGGTCACAACTCTTCAGAAGGGAGTTCTGAGGATCCTGTTAGGCGTAGAGCACACAACTCCCAGGGCCATGGATACACAGCTTAGAGTCAGAGTCTGGTAAGACAGAGTCTTGATAAAGCTCTCTGATAACGTGTGGGAAGAGTCGGAGTCTGGGCATAAGGGACAGTTTATAGAGACTAACAACTGCTCCATGAGCTAAGGGAAAAACAGAAAGGATTTACACAACAGCGCTTAAAGGTGCCACATGATCAAGGTTATCCTCCTGTACTTTCCCTGCTTGTAAGAACAATATGCGGTATCCCCTGAGGGCAGACAATAGCATCAGTCTCTTGAGGGTCTCATTCACAGTACCCAAGACATAGTTAAAATATTATTATGATGATAAGTATAAAGGAAAACGAGAAAAACCAGTCAATAGAACAAGCTTAAATAATTGTAATGGATATATTAAAAAATGTACAGAAAAAGATGAATCTCATGAAGGAGAGAATAAGCCATGTTAAAAATGATCTGATCAGATTTACACACACTTTCACCCTCTCTCTCTCAGGAGAGGAGATATTTTAAGAGACTATCAAAAACTTTTAAGAGGAATATGAAGAAGTTCAGAATATACATAAATGGAGTTACAGAAAAATGGGATAAGGTATCAGTCAGTTAGGGGAAATATTTGAACAGACATTGGCTAAAATTCTTCAAATTTTATCAAAATTAGCAATTTGCTAATCTAAAAGTCAAGTAAACGCCCAAGAAAATAATATAAAGAAAATTATACATAGTCGATCTAATGAGAGAAATTTATATCAAGGAAAATTTCAAAAGTACCCGAATTAAAAAATAAAAAAGGAAGTATACAGAGGAATAATGACAATATAACAGCTAATATATTAAGAAAGTTCTAGAAGAGACTGGGCTGACATTTAAAATAAAGATACCAGACAAGTTAAGGTTGGGAGACTTCAACTATGCAAAATACCAAAGGACATTCTTGAGGTTCAAGAGCACTGATGCTAGGTGGAAGCTCAGGTCTACAGGGCAGAACGAAGCTTACTGAAGATGCTGGCAATACAGGAGATATAAAGTTATGATATTAAACTCTTTAAAAGACAATTCTTTAAAGTGAAAATACTAGCACTATGT
Organism: Dicrostonyx torquatus; assembly: GCA_028555095.1. Taxonomy (NCBI): domain Eukaryota; kingdom Metazoa; phylum Chordata; class Mammalia; order Rodentia; family Cricetidae; genus Dicrostonyx; species Dicrostonyx torquatus. Next base: position 2,117,982 of record JAQHUG010000250.1, on the reverse strand, counting down.
ACTTAGAAAGAAAATATATAGGTAAGAGTGAATAGATACAAAAATATATATTCAAAATAGATTGAGATAGTTTTAGAGTTTTTGTCATAGTCAGAAAGTCACCAAAAGTAATGCCAAGGAGGCTGACTTAGGTGTCAGCTGGGGTGACCAAATGAAATATTTTTTTTTATTAAAGATTAACTAGCTCAAAAGACAGTAGGAGAAGGGAGGAAAGAGAAAGGAAAAGATGCATAAACATCTAAGACTAGCAAGAGAATGAAGTAAAATCCACTACATTGGTGATTGATTTTTTTCTTCTTTTTTTTCTTTTTCTTTTCTTTCTTTCTTTTATTTTTGAGACAGGGTTTCTCTGTGTAGCCCTGGCTGTCCTGAAACTTGCTCTGTAGACCAGGCTGGCCTCAGACTCAGGAATCTGTTTGTCTCTGCCTTCTGAGTGCTGCATTAAAGGTATGCAAAACCACATGTGGCAACCATTAGCGGAGTTTTTAAATGCCCATGGGAATAAACACTCCAACAAAAAGACAGAGATCTCCAGGACAAAAAGGAGGACAACCCAACTACATGCTATCTGCAATAATTCACTTTAAATCTGAAAACATCTGTGGGTTGAAGGCAAAGTATTGAAAACTAAACAGATTATAAAGTCTGAGCATTAGAAGACTGAAATGGGTATTGTATAAGAAAAGTTAAGGACTACTCCAGAGATAAAAGAGGTCATTTTTATAATAATAAAAAGGTCAATTTATTAAGAATATAAAATATAACAACACGAGTGCAGGTGCATCTCACAACAAACTGACATGCACAAAACAAAAACTGATGGAATTATTGAAGGAAAAGAAAAGGCGATTGCTCTCACTGCAGAAAACAACGCCAGTCCCAGCAACTCGCAGGACCAGCAAGGAAAACCTCAGCATCAGAAAATCTTCTCTGTGTCCTCAAATGTATACTTGGCCACAAAATTCATCTTGATGAACTTGAAGAGACTGGAATTACAAAGATTGGTCTCAGAGCACAGTGAAATTGAATTAGAAATCAATAGCAGTGAGATTCTTGGAAAAATCCCCAAATTTTTAGAATTGAAGCTATGCACCTCTAAATTACTCATAGGTCATGGAAGACATCATAAGGGAAATTAAAAAGTACTTTGATCAAAGCCAAAGTGACAACACAGCATGTAAAAATTGGTGGGCTCAAGGTGAGCCATTATGATCTAAAATGCTCAGTCAAGAAGGGCTGAAAACCAGTAACTCAAACCGTAAGGATCCCCACCCCAGAGATAAGCTTAACCTAAAATTAGTGGCACAGAGGAAATAGTAACATCAAGAGAAACCAACGAAATAGGAAATGCAAAATGGAGATGATGAAAAGTATCCGCGAACTTGAGGAGGATAGATGGATAGAAATTCTATAGTTAAGTAGAGAGAAACGATTGAATATTTTAAAAAAGAATGAGTATAAGGACATTTGTGACAACAGCCAACAACCCCAAGCCTATAGAACTAAAGTCCCTGGAGAAATAGAAGAAAGATGGTGTTTCAAGTATGCAGCTGACAATTGCTCTTTTGTGAGGATAGAAATGTACAAATTTTAGAAGACTGGTAATCAGACTCTTAGGAAACACACACACACACACACACACACACACACAGTGTCGGCTCTTCATAGTTGAACACTTGAAGAACCAAAGATAAAGAGAACATCTTGACAGCAGCCACAGGAAAATGCTAAATTCCCACCATGGTGACAGTGATTCAAACTTCCGATGACTTCTCAGTTACTATGGAGGCCAGAAGACAAAGGGAAAACATCTGTGATGTGCTAACTGAGAGAGTTAACCCAGAACTTGGCATGTGGTGAACACACCCTTCAGGTATGAAAGCAAAAGACCTGTACACACATGAGAACAGAGGATTCATGACCAGTAAAAACTGGCGCTGGGTGGAAGCTCTGGGTACTTCTTTCGGCCGAGGGGAATCAACACTTGGCCGGAAACATTGAATTGTTAGGAAAGATGAAAAACCCTACAAATGATAAATATCTGTGTAAATACAGAAGCTGTCACAAGCCAGGTTCAATGATCTCTAACAAGTAGATAAGAAACAAACGTGACAAATTTTTCTTTAAAAATTTTAACATATTAATTATACATAATAAAAGACTTCAGTAGGATGGTTCATATGCATATATAATGTGTTCTTATCATATTCATCCCTACCCTCTCTTCTCTTCCACCCCCGTTGACCTCCTTTCTTTCCCAGTTAGTTTCCCTTTCCATGGTCTTTTGGTGACCCAATGAGTTCAATATGGTTGCTTACAGGAGATGAATATCTTACCATGGCTGCACTGCTGGAGAAATGTCTCTCCATCTCTATCATCTCCTACGTCTAAATGCTCAGGAAGGAGCGCAGGCATGACAGGGTGCAGGTGGGTCCAATCTTGTGCAACTGATCACAGCTGCTAAGGGTTCAAGAGTACCTCCGCCATAACATGCCCAGAGCTCAGCCTCTGTCCTTCCTTCCTCTGGCCTAGGAGTGGGTGACAGTGATTACATTTATGGTCAAGCACTCAACAGTCATCTATTCTCATTATGTTGCCAGTTATAAGTCTTTGCCATTACTGCTGCCCACCTCAAAAAGAAACCTCTCTGAGCAAACCAAAGTGACAACAGTATAGGCATAAACATAGTAGTTTTGAAGGCAGTTTGATGGGCATATCATTTCCATTTAGCAAAACAAGTAGCTTGACCATAGGGCCTCTGGATTCCACAGTCACAGGCTTTTGAGAATCTTTAGAGTTTCTGACATTAATTCTCTCCTTAACTCAAATCAGAAAGTAGTTGTTTACCCAATACCAGATTCGCACCAGTGCATACTGGTGCTTGATAGTGTGAGACACGGGGTCTTTACCTGAGCAAGGCTATTGGTGAGAGTTTTCCAAAATGGGACAAATTAAGATTGTTTTTCAGACAGGAAAAGAAGAAGGGACTCTTACCAATTTATTCATAAACAACAAGAAGAAAGACATTACAAGAAACCACTCATATCCCTCAAGAATAGAGTACAATAATAAGACATATCAAACCATGGTCAAAATAGTAGCAAGTAAAGTCTATTGGTATATAAAGAATATCAAAACCAAACCATGGTCAAAATACTAGCAAGTAAAGTCTATTGGTATATAAAGAATATCAAAACCAAAGGAGGATTATTTCAGGAATTTAGGATTACCTTGAGAATCCTTCAATTAAATTCATGACATGAATAGAAAAATGGAGAGAAAAAAACCCCTATGGACAAGTCAGTAGCTTCAGAAAAAGGGCTGTCAACATGAGCAATTGATGTCACCTCAAGAGTAGAAAACTATGGACCTTCACCTACCGTCCAAGTCTGTCAGCTCCCAGTCCCAGAGACCTTTAATAAAAGTAGCTCAGCAGGGATTCAATGAACTAGAAACTGCAACTATAACTTGGAAACTTTGGGGTCCTGATGCAAGTGAAACCAGGATGAAGAAAAAGTGTTTAGGACGTAGGACTTGACTGACTCTGAATACCACAAGGAACCCATTTTTCTCACCACAATGGGGACAGAGAATATGTTAGGAATCAAAAGGATGCTCTGGAGCTGCGTTTTGGTGTCCATAGCTCAATTCATCCAGGGAATCAAGGGCTTAGACTCTTGCAGATGAAGGTCTAGGTCCAACTACCAGAGGAGCAACACACACCAGTCATAACGGTGTGTAAAGGTGATGATGATGCCTTGGCAAGGAGCAGTAGTATTGGTGACAGAAGCTCCCTTTGCTAACCTTTCTAAAAGTCTTTGAAGGAGAATGGAACTTAGGACCCTATGAATAGTTGGATCATGTCTTCATCCTTGGTATGTGTTTTGTTCCAAAATGAGATATGTATATTACAGATGAGCTTGCATACATGTGGCTTATGCTGGACCCAGATTGTGGGTCAGTTCAGTCTGTGTGGCCATATCTTCCTCTTCCTGGGTCTTTGCCGCATGCCTTGCTCTCCAGTTGAGCAGCCTTAGCAAGAGCTCACACTGTTATTCCCACAGCAGTACCTCCAGATTGCTGTTGCTGCTGTCGGCACCACTACAGATGGAAGATTCTAGCAGGTAGTATGTATAACCCGGGAAGACTGGGTGCCATGCCAACCAATGCCTTGGACACCTAGATTCTGTAGTATCTTTAGAGGTTGTGTGGTGAGGCCAGGTTACACATCTCAGAAGAGCAACAGAGCAGGCATAGAGGCAGAGTTGGCTTTGACAGTGGGACATGGGGATCAGGAAAGACCCAGCACGAAGTTCTTCCCACTCCTCCCTGTACTTAATTACTAGAAAAATCTAAAGATGAACTGTAAGACCAAACCATTGGTTGCGTTTGTTATGAAGCACGCCCTTTCTGTTAAACACCACCTTCTTTGTTCTTCCTTCTTTGCCTCAGTCTCCCCTCCCCTGAGATTATGTCCCTCAGAGAAATGTTAGCAGGTGGTTTCTCCCCCAGACAAGCTGTCTTCTTCAGGGAGGTTCGGCAAAGGTGTGCTTGCTGGCACGGAGGATGCTGATGTGGTTGAGAAGAGGCCAGTGAATATGGTGGTGGTGATGGGGACTGATGGTACTGTGGGTGTTGATGGTATGGATAGTGTTGGTGATGACAGGTAAATGAACAGTCACGACAGGCAGTGTGGCATTTTAGTCAACAATGGGTCACACATCATGGTGGTTATGTAACATGGCTACATAACAATAGTATAGCGGCGTTGAGGGATTACTATCACTTAATGACATTGTAGACATCTTAATGCCACAGGGTGGACCTGGGGTGAACAGTCCATTATGTTTCCAGTCTTGTAAAAGTAAAACATATGTTCAGTGCATAAAAATTGATAATGATGCTGTGCTATTAGTTTGTGTATTTATTGCACTGAGTTTTATCATTGGGGTGCCCTCCTCCTGCTCAAAAATAGTTTGCTTCAAAACAAATTGCTGTGGAAAACCAGCAGGAGTCTCATTCATCCCGTTTATCGTGAATCTTGATCACACGAAAAGGCCAGCTAGATTTCTCAAAGTACACTGTTTGGTCCCAACAACGATGAAACCGCCAAGTGACACACTTCTCAGAAGCCCTTCCTGTCATTAAGTGATGGTTGACTGTGTGGTAGGATATTGGAAGACTTCTAGAAGCCAGGTTACGGTGGGTCACGTCTGCTCAATTTTTGTGTCCTTGTCTTTGGCTTTCTTCCGTAGGGGGCAATTCCGGATTCCCGTCATCTGGAAACTCAGCATGGCCGAGACTGCTTTTCATGCAGCAAAGAAGCAGTAAAGGCTAACACGTGCACATCACACCTGCTTTCCTCCGCATCCTTGCATGGCTGCATCCTTGGTGGGGGTGCTCCTTCAGCCTAGGGCCTGGAGCAGAGGCCTGTGTTAACCCACGGCAGACGTGAATCATGGACGAAAGTTTGATGTTTTTTTTTGTCTTTATCATTGAAGATCAGTGAGATTTGGCCATAGCATAATCCAGTGTATCCTCCTGTCTTAGGTGAAAGAAAGCCATATCTGAGAACTGTGCCTTTGGAACACCGGTGACCAGAGGGGAGACTGCTGTTTCACCAAGGCAGATTCTGTACTCCAGAGACTGAGGGCAGGATTGGGAGGTGATGGACCACCAGGACTGCTTAATGAGACCCTCTTTCAGAGGGTCTGAGAGTAGAAGGGATGGAGGAAGGGAAGGGGAGGGAAGGAGCAGAAGGGAGGAGAGATAAAGA
>JAQHUG010000250.1:2099371-2112106 GCA_028555095.1 Dicrostonyx torquatus | reverse complement strand
GTTCAGGGAAGGAAGATGAAGAGGGTGTCAGGTAGCCTCTCCATGAGTTTACATCCTCCATGGTTAATGTTTTGTCAGTGGGAGCCTGTCCTCCCTGTTTCCCTCACTTCCTTTACGAGCCCATGGGGGTTCCTCAGTAGAGAAGTTTGGGCTAATTCCCGCTAATGCTCTTAGTTTACAGGCAGGTGTGTTATGGATTACGGAAAACTTGGTTTTCTCTTATTTCTGTCTGCTGGACAGAGAGCACAGAGCCCTGTCCCGTGAACAGAGCCTTTCTCAGGATGTTTAGTTTGGAAAGAGGGGATTGGGATGGGATGTGTATTGGGGGACGTAAAGGGGGCAGAGGGATAGAAGCTGGCTTCTTTAGGAAGAGTTGCGGAGCAGGGACTTAGAGAGGTATGATCTAATTGGGTTTGCAGACTCTGACTTGCCGGCTTGTCACCACTTCACCCAGAATTTGCAGTTCTGATTCAAACCAGGAACTGCGAGAGACGGTGCTCTCTGCGGAGGACCGGAGGACCGCCACGCTTCCTCGCTAGCAGAAATAAGCACAGCTAAAGCTGCTTTCAGAAAGTGGGGCTGCCTCCAGGCGTGCACTCAAACTCCTTGACCTATATTTGCTTCATAAAGGAGTGCGTGTGTGTGCGTGAGTGTGTGTGGGGGAGGGGGATGAGAAGCTGCACGTTTAAGGGTGTGCTTTCAAACAACATCCATCTACCGAGCACCTGCCATGTTTTTCCCTACTAGGAATGGAAACACTTGGAACGGGGCATCCCTGTGGGGTGAGAAATGCAGAGTTAGGAATGCGCATGGAGCTTCAGGTGGGGACCAGCCTTGTCTAGAAGGCCTAGGAAGAAATGATGAAGAAGCGGCGGCAGTATGGGCTGTGCTGAATCATATTGATTACACTGATACACTGAGTGATTTGATGCTGGGAATTGAATCCAGGGCCCGGTGTGTGCTAAGCATGGCCTCTGTTAGTCATGACATCTTCCAACACCCTACCAAATAAGTCCGTATCACATGTGTACCTGGGTATAGGTGCAGGGATATACATATGTGCAGGTGCACACACGCACACAGGAAGAGCCCGGGAAACTGAACAAATGAAGTAGCCCTCGGAGAAGTTTCCATATTGCCAAGTTTTTATTGACAATGATGTCAATTTTTATTTATTTATTTACTTATTTATTTATTTTGGTTTTTCGAGACAGGGTTTCTCTGCATCTTTGGAGTCAGTCCTGGAACTACCTCTTGTAGACCAGGCTGGTCTCGAACTCACAGAGATCTGCCTGCTTCTGCCTCCCGAGTGCTGGGATTAAAGGCGTGCGCCACCACCGCCCGGCTGATGTCAATTTTTAAAATATTAATTTTATGTTTCCCTGCCCTTGGCAGCAGCCTAATGATAGCTTCCTTCACATGGTAGGGGCTTTTCCCTGACTCTCATGACTACATGGGGCTTGGAGAGAGTGTTTCCTCAGGACGTATCGGGAGAATATAGTAACTGTATTCCACCGAGATGGCTTCAGCCCGTTTTGCTTTTCAAGCTCGTATGTCTGCTTTTTATAGTTTGCTGTCCCTTTCTGTGCTCTCAGGCTGTCAACTGTCACTTCCTGCAGCTGTCAGCCTGGCTTTCTGTTTCTTGGGGCGCACCACTATCAGCATCTGCCCCACCCCCAACACACACACACACACACACACACACACACACCACACACACTCCAGTCGGATTAAGGATTGCTTAGAATCAGCAATTTATGCTTGATTTATGCAATCTGCAAAGCCATCATTGCCTCCTCCCTACTCCTTAACTTGAGAGCAGTCCCCTGGTTTGGTGACATCAGCTTCACCTGGGAACTCCTTAGAGATGCCAGTTCCCCTGGGCCTTGCTCTAGAGTTGCCCAATCAGAATCTCTGGGGTGGGGTGGGTAGGGTGGGACCAGCAATCTGTATTTAACAAGCTGTCTAGTGATTCAGATGTCCTTCCAATGAGGAAGCAGCCCAGAAAGAAGGGGGAGTAAGGTCCAAGGGAAGGCTGTATTGCAAGCTGCAGGTGGTGAGAGCTTCAGTCTGTGTTCTCTGTCCAATCGAGAGGCTTCTGTGCCTTTCCGGCTTCTGGGCTGGGTTCAGAGCCATTGGGCGGTTTCAGGAGAGTTGAGTGTGAGGTGTGATGTTGCGCGCATGTGTGGGAGCCTGATGCGCACAGAGAGTGAGTAAAAGATAGAGAGAGAGAGAGAAAGCCGGGCTCCACGGAGGGGTGTGCCTTAGCTACTAGAATCTTCTGTGTGTGGCTTAGCCTCAGAGTCTTGGTCAGGATCCTCCAGCTCAGAGTCTTAGTGGTCTTCGGGTAGGAGTGGGCTCTCCTACCCGAAGTGTGCCCAGGGCTCCGGTCAAGTGTCAGGAACACTCTGAGAGGTACCAGCTGGTTGGGGACACTGCCAGAGACTCTCCACACAGAATTCTTGAGGCAGACAGCTGGGATATGTGTGGGAGCCTCAGAGATGCATGGATTTGGGTTTGTAAACACAGGCCTGTTAAATTTAGGGTGGGCCCCGGGCCTAGGAGAGCTCCGTAGCATCATTTGGCAACTGCTGCCCATATTGAGTAGTTTTTAAAACGCTGCTTATTCCTTATATAGTTGGAGGCTTGTTTTAGCACAGCCTGTCGTCAGAGGGGAGGGTCTTGGCATGGAGGGATGCACACCCACTGTGTGCCAGGTACTCTGCATAAATCATGCCATTTTGTCTGCACACCCAGGGGCTGGGGCTTATTCTCTCAGCTTACTGAGAGTAAAGGTCTAGACCTAAGAAGTCTCAGTCACGTGGGTGTGTGGGATCTGTTTCAAGGGTGGATGCTAGAGGACCTCACGTGTAGTTGAGAGGGGTAACTGGCAGGGGTGAGGCGAGAGGGGTGGCATTAGTGAGGAACCTCTGCCCATAGTGAAAACATGTGGATTGAGAGGGGTAGCTGGCAGGGGTGAGGCAAAAGGGGTAGCATGTAGTAAGGAACCTCTGCCCATAGTGAGAGCATATGGACTGAGAGGGGTAGCTGGCAGGGGTGAGGCGAGAGGGGTGGCACGTAGGGAGAATCCTCTACCCATAGTCAGAACATGTGGGCATGTTCCTCGTGCTATGCCTAGAAGTCAGGCTGGAGACTCTGTGGCTGGACTCCCTACTTTACTTATGTCAGTGCCTGCCAGAAAGAGGCTTTTGGACCATGATTCCATGGGATGCTCTTCAAATTCAAGGCTCTGTTGGACAGCTCACTTTGGGAATTATCACAAAGCATTGTTTGTCTCCTGGAGATAGTGGTTTAACCATAACAAGCTGGGTTAACCAGACAGGCAGGGCAGAGTGGCACCTAGGAAGAGATGAGAGGGACTGGTTTTGGGGTTGTGGGGGCCGGCAAGGCAAGGCTGGAGTCCCAAGGGCAGGCTGCATCTCTTGGCTTGAAGTGAAGGTACTGTCTGCATGGGATCGCCCTCCCTTCCTCCCACCTTTGCAGGGAGACTTCAATTTTACTGTTAATACCTTTGGATCCACTGAGTCCAGGCAACCCAGGTTTCCTTTACTCAAAACCAACTTATTCTAGATTTAAACACATCTGCCAAATTCTTCATGGTAACACCTAGACAAGAGTTTGATGTTAACATCTAAAGCTGATCACTACAATTATGGTTTAGATCTTGAATATACCCCCAAAGGTACAGCTGGAAGGCCTTGTGGCACTATTAGGAGATAGTGGAGTCTTTATTTGTTTGTTTGGTTTTGTTTTTTTGAAGCAGGGTTTCTCTGTGTAGCCTTTGCTATCTTGGAACTACCTCTATAGACCAGGATGGCCTTGAACTCACAGACATCCGCCTGCCTCTGCCTCCCGAGCGCTGGGATTAAATGTGTGCACTATCATGTCTTTAAGAGATTGAGTCTCATAGAGAAAGGAGTTGGGTCCATTCGGATGCTCCCTAGGAAGGCTGACTAGCATTCCAGTCCATTTCTCGCCATCTCTGTCTACTGGCTGCCACTAGGTGAACAGCCTCCTCTGTACTGATGCTCTGTGCTGCCACAGTCCTAAAGCAAGAGGACTAAGCAACTGTGGCTCGAAACTTCTGAATGCACGGATCAAAACAGCCCTTTCCTTTTTGCAAGGCGAGTGTCTTAGGTGTTTTGACACAGTGATGCAGAGCTGACTAACGCAATACCAGGCACAGCACAGAAGTCTTGTACAAGAGACCTTGGTCGTGTTGACTCTCTTGCCTCCTAAAGTTGGGTGAATAGCATCCATTCTATTTTATAACCCCACAACAGAACAGCCATGTGGACCAGTGTCCTACACAACACTCAAGAGATTTCTGGCCTGAGCTTCCTGGCTTACCTTTATCTGATATCCTGGAAGAGGTCAGAACACAAGTCAATTTGGTCTTTGGTGATTCAGGGTCACAGCTGACCAGCTTCACCCATTGGTGTACTAGTCAGATAACACTGTGTCGTAGGCTCACCCTGTGTTTTGTGGGATGGTTAGCAGGATGCTGGTCTGTGCCCACTGGATGACAGCAGCACTCCATCCCCTCCAGCTGTGACAACTGGCAATGTCAAATGTCTTCTGGCAAGCAAAATGGCCTGTGTTGCGAAGTACTCATGCAGAGAAAGAAGTCGTGAAATAGCATAGAGGTTCAGGAGGCCTGGCAGACTGAGTTTGAATTGTACCCTCTACTTTTAAAAAAAAATTAATTGTGTCCTACCATGTTCCAGAAGGCACAGAGCAGCAATCCAGCCTGGGTTTACTAGAGCTGTGCGTGAAATGATTGAACTTTCACGAAGCTCAGTGTTCCACCTCTGCAATATGAGGACCATGACAGGATTTATCAAGGTATTGGGGGACTCGGTGGGGTAGAACATTTAGGGCACGTGGCTCTTGACAGTTACTCCATGTGTGTTAGCTTCTTAGCTGTCTAACAGAGAGGCCGAGGTTCATGCTTACACTCCACTGGACATCTTGGGAGGATGGATTTGCAAGACCATTATCTGGTCCACATTCTAAGTGAGAAGATAAATCCATCTCAGGGTCTGAGGCTCCTGACTCCAGTCTGGGAATAGTCCCCCACTCTGAATGGTGCAGGTGCCCATGTCCCCAGGCTTACAGAGGACCTCCAAGAGTGCCCAGACACTCTGCAGCCTCAGACTCCCCTTTAAGCCTCACCATAGGCTGTTTCAGGCCTCCTTCCCCACAGGTCACAGATTTATGAATGGTACACTCGGTGCCCTTGAAAGGAAGTTTATTAATGTGCTTTCACACAGCACTTTAGGTTGGCGAGCTCCCTTTGCTCCTCTGGTTCCTGGCCGGGTGTGGGGAGATGCACCACGTCAGCAAAATCTTCCTCTGGACTTGGCAGAGGGGTTGATCAAGACACAGTCTATTGAGATTGGACTCCCAGCTAACTCTACTCCTCCTTTGGTCGTCTCTTGGTCACTAGCACATTCCATCTGGTCCATAGCCATCCTCTGCAGTCAAGATAGCCACCGTATCCCCAGTCACAGGGAAGCTGAGCAGACCAAGTCTGGGTTCCGGGAATCCACCTACTAGGCAGATGGCCTAGGGGAGTTATCTGGAGTCACAACCAGTGCATAGGATGAGTGTGAGGATTCCCTGAGGGTTTTAGTAGTGCGAAACCTTGGCTTGGACTAGCCCACCCTCACTGTGCCCCTGCATTGCAATTGTGGGAGCTGGGCTACTCAGTCTTCTCAGAGGATGGCAGTTTTGGAGGTACTCCGGACCATTCTTCAAAAGATGTCATTTTCTCACTGTCAGTGGCCCTACAAACTTCCCAAGCCACACAACTGTCCCACATTCAGAGAGCCTAGTTCAGTCCTGTGTAGGTTCTCCAGCTGTCAGTCAGAGAGCTCTCACTAGCTCAGGCCAGTTGTTCCTGTGGGTATCCCCATCATGGTTTTGACCCCATTTGCTCTTATTATTGCTTCTTCTGGGAATTTGGAGGGAAACTTCTTAAGACAGGATATTTACGGGGAGCTGAAACAACAGGATTTTCTAAGGGGAGGTGAAATACTGCAGGGAGTCTCCTTAAGACAAGAAGTAAGGAACTCAAAATAGCTTCAGAAAGTTCCTGAAACTGATCACTAGTCCCTCCCTCCCTGAAAGTATTTTAATAGTAAATACTGCTGAGAGTCACTCTCAAACAAGCCTAGCAGTCTGCAAGAAGCAATGCCCAGCTGAACTGGTGGAAGGACACTCTCCAAAAGGGCACTCTCTGACCCATTGAGTTGGCTGCAGGCTGTGCAGTGTGGTCTGAGTTTCCAGCTTTGTGGTCTGTCACCTATGCGGGGGAGGGTGATGCAGCTGTCTTTGAATCTTTATGCTACTGTAAGTGACCCCTCACCCACACTCCTGTAAGTAAGTAACCCCAATAAAACTCATTAGTTCACCAAGTTGGACTAGGATGTTGCCTATACTTTGATCTGTCATCATTTCCCTGTCTGCGGTGAACAGACATTTGTTGATGTCTTCCCAGGAAGAGCATCTCACAATACCAGGGCCACAATGCTCTGTTTCCAACCATCCTGCAAGAGTGTGAAGGGCTCTGTACTACCGAGGTCTGGATGTCCACCTCTTGTGTTTGTGGCTTTGGAGGTTGGATCAGAGGAGCGTAAAGTCCTCTCCAGACTTTTGGGACCTCTGCTTTCACCTCTGTTCCCAGGTGGCTAAATTTCATGGTGAAAAATATGTCCATTCTAAGTGGCGAACAGAGTTCAGATTGGTCCACTGTTGACATTTGGCCCTGTGGTTCTATAATGCGATTGGCAGCTTTGAACTAAGATGAGGTGAGCTCTCCCCTTGCCATTTTTCCTCATATCAGTTCCTACAAGGTTGTTGTTGTAAGGAGGCCGCTTGTTAGTTCCCAGTTACTCAGCCCTGAAATAATCACACAGAAACCATATTATTTAAATCACTGCTTGGCCCATTAGCTCTAGTTTCCTATTGGCTAACTCTTACATCTTAATTTAGCCTATTTCTAGTAATCTGTGTATCACCACGTGGCTGTGGCTTACCAGGTAAAGTTCCAGCCTCTGTCTCTGGTGGGGTTACATGGCTTCTCTCTGACTCTGCCTCCTTTCTCCCAGCATTCAGTTTAGTTTTCCCTGCCTAGCTCTGTTCCCCTATAGCTCTGCTATAGGCCCCAAGCAGTTCCTTTATTAACCAATGATATTCATAGCATAGAAAGGAATTCCACATCAGGCTGGCTTGTTGGGAATCCGTTTTCTAGGCATTGCAGACCTTTTACCTCTCTGAAATTTCCTTATCCAGTAAATATTGGTTAGGTACCCACTCCAGAGATCTGAAAACCAGTCACTGAGCCCCAAGAAGCTAGAGACACACAAAACCAATAAAATGTTTATAACAGAACAGGTTCCTAATGGAAAGACATGTTCAGGGCCTCAGGTGGCATTCTTGGGGATGCAGTTGGAGGATCAGGCAGGGACAACTCCAAGCTTCTCTGCTAAGGAAATGAACTCAACTCTGTCTCCATGCCCTGTATTCAGCTGTTCCTTGTCTAACAGAGCCCTCCAATCACACCTATCGGTTTAAGGTTCTGACTTGGAGTTTAATCCCTCCCTATTATCATGAGAGCCTAGATTAGCCCTCCAAGCTACTCCTTGCAAGGTGCTGCTGCAATGTCGAGAAGCACCATCCTCTAGTGAAGCATGCTCTCACCTCCTCCTTCCCTGGCCTAACACAATCTTGCTTTTGAGGGGTCCCCAGGGAGAATGAGAACAAAGGAACCTGGCAGTTTAAAAGCCCTATAATTGCAGTGTTGGTTTCTAGCAGGACTCTGGGCTTCCCAAGTTAAAGGAAGTTTACAAGGCCTCGAAAACAGCTCAAGTGCCAGCAGGCTCTGGAGATGCTGTCCAAGGCAGAGGAGGATGGAGAAGGAAGAACAAAGATGCCTTATGTAGCATCTTTATGAGTTTCTAATTTCTCTCCTCTAGGGCCAAGAAAAGAGGCCCCCTGGGATACAAGGAGAAGATGTTTTAGGGACAGGACATTTAAGGAAATAGTTTGCGTAAAGTTCTTTAGGGATTCTGGGTCTTCTTAGCTCAGTGAAAACCATTTGCTGGATGGACCCTGTGCTAGGGGATCCATCTGATCAAGTCCTTGCCTTGGCTGAGTGCTCACCATCACTGGGTGGCACAAATGAAGCGTACAGACAGAAGTTTATATGGTCCATGTCAGAAAGTAAGAACTCGGAAGAAAGAATCAGGCAAAGTTGAAATGGAAGACCAGGGGAAAAAATGATGGTCAGGGTAGCTCAGGGAGTTTTCTTAGGAAGGGAACTTGGCCATGAAGCTACAGAAAGGAAGGAATGCAGCAGACAGTTGAAAGAGGGAGGAAAAGAAGGGGTGGAGCCCCAGGTTGGGGGATGTACTTTGCCTGTTCAAGGAACAGCAACAGGCTTGGTGAGGCTGGGGTAGGCACTTGAGTGTGAGAGGAAGTGGGAAAAGGAAATGGGTTGGGGGAGTCAGAACCTGATGCTGAGGGTCTTCATGAAACAGGGATGGCAGGTAAGCCATGGTCTCTTCTTGCAGAACTGTAGTAGGGAGAGCAGAAACTGAGAGCAAGTGTGTTGGGTTGGATGAATTACTGGGAAGGGCATTGAGGAAGGTATTACAAAGGAGAGGAGGTATACAATGGCTATTTCTGAGATAGTCAGAAATTTCTAGAAAAACATGTTGGGGGTTCTGGATTGAAGCATTGAAGACTCTTTGAAACTTGAAGTCTTGAACTGAAAGGAAAGAGACAAGCATGCTGCTTGGTTTTCTCTTTAAAGTAGCTAAGATAGGCTGGCCACAGCATGAGGGCAGTGTGTGGAGAGACACAGTACATGCCTGTCCTGGTTAGGCAGCTTGTCCTTTGTAAGGGAACCAAGTCAAGCTTACCAAGGAATACAGCTCAGATCAGTAGGAGGTCCTTCAGGGAAGAGTCTTGGGAAGCTGTGAGAAGTTTGGTGAGTAGTGGGATGGAGCAGAGGGACATGGGACTCTGACAGCCTGACTGTGGGCTATAGAGTTCACGGCAAGTCACCAAAGCTCCCTGAAATGCAAGTTTTTTACATTCCAAAACAAGGATAACCCTATACACCTACTAAGACTCTGGTGACAACTAAATAAGCAGCCAGAAGTGGGTCCTGTATGGAGCAGGAATGACATGGGATGAATGACAGCCCCTGTAGCTGTGGCTTAGGACAAGGGGTGTCAAATTATGGCCCAAATTTGTTTCACTGCCTATTTTTGCGTGGCCTATGAGATGAGTTTTGTTGGTTTTTTTTTTTGTACAACTTTCAATGTTCTGATGGAAATCCAAAAGAGGAACAATATTTCCTAATACATCAAAACTGCATGAAATTCAGATTTCAATGATCATAAATTAAGTTTTATTGGAACTTAGCTATGCTCTTTTGCTCACGTGCTGTCTCTGAATGCTTTTGTTCCACAGCTCCAGAGTTTATTACTTAGCTGTGCCTGCTATGTAGACAGTGTGTTCCAGAAAGCTTAGAATATTTACTGTATGGTCCTTTTTAGAAAAAAATTTGCTAACTTCTGATTCTGAGCAAAGAAAGAACAGTCCATGGTGGACATTGAGAACAGTCTGCTTAGACTTTGGTCTTGGTGCTGTTTGAGATCACATGGCTGACCTTACGTGGAGCCCTGGGGTAGTGTGAAGGTGAGTCTTGGGAACAAGGGGAATAGTGGGGGCAAAGCAAACCCCAGGATTATAGCCAGAGCTTCTGTGGAAGAGTAGCTTCTACTGGGAATCGATTCCTCCTTCTCTAACGAATGCAGGAGAAGTGTAGGGGTGTACCCCAAAGCACTTCCTTCCCAGACAAGGGCCCTGTGTTTCGTGGGGGAAGATACCTGAGGTTGTGTCTTTGAACTAGTTGCCTGGGAAGCCAGACACATTTTTAAAAAAATGACCTTAAGAGGTAGTCAAAAATCAGGGTCAAAGAAGCATTAGGGGAAAACAGAAAGGCATGAATTTTTCCTCTGGAGTCACCATAACCATGGGTGGTGGGCCCTTTGTGCCTACCTTTAGTTCCTTTCCTTTTAGCAGCTGGGACTTATGAGCTAATCCTGACTTTCCTTAACCCTCCACAGCTACTTATGCTCCCCACTCTGCAGGAGATCCCGACTCTAGCTCAGAGGACACTAAACTGCCTTACCTGGCCCCCGCCAGTCTTCCAAGGACCTCTTGGTCTTTTTTAACTTTCCATGGCTTCTTCACACTCCCTCAAGGAAGAAAGTCACTGTCCCAGCTCAGACCAAGACTTCCACGGTGCTCTGATCTCTTCCCTTGCCAGCTCCCCCAGGCTCTTGCTCTGTTGATTATGTGTCTCTCTCGTGTTCCCAGTCTTGTGTCCACTGACATTTCCCTGTTTCCTCTTGTTGGGAAGGTGACTAATAGTTAACGAGTTCCAATTATTAATTAGCCAGCAGCCTGCTGGGTGATTGTATATGCTGTGTCGTTTGATTCTGAAAACTTCCCTGAGGTAATGGATTAGTCAGAATTTTTCATCACCTCTGAAAGACATCCAGCTCAGACTAGTTAAAAACTGAAGAGGAAATTTATTGACTTTTGTCACTGGGCAGTTCTCCCATGAACTTCAGACATGGCTAGATCCTTAACTGATGTCTTCAAGAACCTGTCAGGTTTTCAGTTCTCTTTAACTCCGAATTGGCTTCTCTCTCAGACAGACGTGTGGTGGCAGAGGTGGCTATCAGCAGCCTTAGACTTGAATTCCACTTTTGCACTAATTCCCAAAGAAGGAAATTCAACCACTTCCTGGTTGAATTCAAGTCCTGTTCCACAAGATGATACACACACCCTGGCACACCAGGTCAAGAACCTGTGATTTAGACAGATAACAGTCCCTAAGGGAGAATATACTACTATTATTCTGTATTCTGTTAAATTGGCGTATAATTAGACTACATCCTAATAACTTATCCTTATACCCATGGATTAATGCATCTCTCAACCTTCATCAGGAAAGCTCAGCCCTAATGGGTCACTGACATCACAGCTCAGGGAATTCCCTGAGGCTCAGGGAATCATTACAGAAGAGGGGACAGGAAGAGCGTAAGGATCCAAGATGTTGGATGATTATGGAAAACACTGTCTTTTAAATATAGCAGGGCATCTACACATGTGAACTCATGACAGGCATAACAGCCTGCACAAGACCCATGCAAGATCAGCCCAACTCAAATCCCCAAATGGAGGTCAGAGATGGGTGCAACATCTCGCTGCTCACCAAGGAGCCATTAGCCATTGAGAGCTGCTAGGAGTCGGAAAGTCAGTTCGGTCTGAGCTGACCTGGTAAACTGACCACACTCCAGTGGAAGGTCACACATCGCAGAATATGTGGACTTCATGGATGCAAAATAAATAAATGAATGCAGAAATTAAAGAGGACACAAAGATGGGTGTGTAGAAAAGAGGAGTTGGGTGTCTCCTCCATTAGGTGGTTTCCTGTTTTGTATTTGGCCACAGCACTGAAGACATTAAATAAAAATCCCCATATCAACATGTGCATTAGGAATGAGAATAGTGTGGGTTCCTTAGAGGAAAATACGATGTTGTCACTAGAAGATGGGAGAGTTGTTACTGAGTCAGCAGAAATGACAGTTCTACTAGAAGTAGATGTTACTATACTTATATTCCAAATGAGATTGCACCCAAACTAGGCTTGGTATGCGCCAGATTACATAACTGCCACTCGGTAGAGATGCAACTTCAGCCCACGTTGAGATCGTTCTATATTCAACTTTGATTTCTAGGCTTGCCAAGGTGCTGCAGGAACTTCTGCTTGGTCAGGCAGGGGTAGAAGAAAGCAGAGAAAAGAATTGTGAGAGATGAAGCATTTTCTGAAGTAACCAGCAAGGAAAAGCCACTGCATGGGGGCACCCCCCAGATGGATCCAGGTGGCTGTAAGAAGTGTTGGGAATCAAGAAATTGCTATGGGAGATGCCTACAGTGAGTAGGCCTGTGCTCCCTATTTCTTTCAACTAGTGTTACCGTTGACTGTAGAAAGCTTGTTAGAGTCAGTCTTCAGGTCTGATAAATGCTGGTGGATTGCACCTAAGTAGAGAGAGTTCAGAGGCTAGTGCTGTGAACACACAAAAGCCCCGGGGATTCCTAGAACACTTTCAGAATAGAGTATACCTAGAATGCCAGGAACAAAGTCTACACAAACTAGTATGAATTGGTGGAATACCATTTGATTAGGTATTTCTGTTCAGTATCAAAGAGAAGAACCTTGTGAGCAAGGTTATGGCAGGTAAGGCTTTGTCTAAGAGAGGGGCTAACTGGGGTAAGGTTGTTTTTAGGAAATGTTGGGGCAGGTACACAATGAGAAGAGGGAGAACACACACAGATGCCCATGCTGGAAGATTTTTATCTGGAAATTCCAGACTGTAACATAAGATATGAAGGCTCTGAATAAGGTTGAGAGGGGGTTCTGGGAGTTAGGGAGTCATAGAAGACACAGAGAGGACATGTGAGCCCAGGATGGAAGAATAGAGACTGTGTTTGTCACCATCTCATGGTTCTGCTATGGATGTCTTCAGGGACAGAGACAGGAGGAAAGCCATGCTTGGATGTGAGGACATTTGTAAAAGTGTTGTATAAGAGATTTGCTTTGCCTCCACAGCCCCAGCCACACTCAGC
>JAQHUG010000250.1:2051896-2096961 GCA_028555095.1 Dicrostonyx torquatus | reverse complement strand
CAATGGACTCAATTTACCTATATTATTATTTTCAAACTCTTAAAAATGTCAAAACCAGGACTGGATGTATAACTTAGTGGGAGAGGGCTTGCCTAGTATGCTTGAAGCCCTTGAAGCCCAGCAGAGAAAACAACAAGACCAAACAACAAACAAAAAAGACCTATCATTACAACCACCAACACCCCCCGCCCCGTCAAAAAAAAAATCCCAACCGAAACCAAAATAGTGCCAAAATCATTCTTAGTTTGTGGGCTATTGGCCAAACATTTGGGCTGGATTTGGTCAATGATTCACACATTTTAGACTCACACAGAAAGAAACAAGTGTCCACTTGGGGAATGAGGGAAGGCTTTGTCAAGGGGGGGGTGGCATGGTCTCTAGGTCTGTGAAGGTACCAGGTGCTGGTGGTAAGGCAGAGACCAGTCTTCTAAATACAGCGGTTGCAGCCTGTGACTTAGGTGCATGACTGTGAACTCTGAATCTGGAGAGAAGGAGGTGGGAGTGGGGAATCCTCCTACATCCCAAAGGCCACGTGGCTCTAATGGTAGTTTCTTGACATTCAGGAAACATTACCTGACCATTGCAGAGGAACCAAGGAGGAACTGTTCCAACAGATGTAGAAACAGCTGGTAAGAGGCTGAATGGAGGCAAGAGCAGTGAAGATGGAGCAAGAAGATGAGGATGGAGGAAAAGAGGTGATGTCACCAAGGCCACAGATGCCCAGTAGAGTATCATTTATGGACCATCATCTTATGATGTCATGCTTTGTGATTGCCAGTGACTGTAAAATGATGTAGAGAAGTATGACTGGAAAGGGCTACTTATTGGGGGGTCTACTATCACCCAGACACGGGGCCAGGAGTTTTATACAAACTACTTTGTTTTGCTCCACTGACACCCTAGGGCTCTCACAGAAGAAAAATCCAGGGACAGAAAGATGCATAGCTGGTAGGTGACAGAGAGCACCTTCCATTTTTCACCTGCATAGCTTGTTGGGGTTCAGTTGGGAAAGCCCAGAGTCTGAGAGGACATTCTCATGGGCCCCTGGTTATAATTCAGCTTTCAAAGGAGAGCACAAGAGAGGAGAGGAGGGGGGAGGGGTAGAGGAGAGCTGGGGCTAATGTAGGAGGTGGGGAGGGGGAGAAGAGAGCTGAAGCCATGGGAGGTGATGGCATTTGTGGTTGAGCCTGTCTTGAAACTCAGAGGCACTATTTTCCCTTTGGTCTTCCTTTCTGAGGATTGGCCGCTGCCTGTTTGGGAGAAAGTTTCAGAGGGCCAGCTGCATGGCTCTAGTCTCTTGAACATAAGATTGGAATACCAGAAAATTTACCTCCTTGGTATGACTGCCAGGACCCCTTCCCTCACTGTAAGTTCTACTCCTTCTGTGTGCTGCTCAGAAGGGCCCCAGTGATGTCGCTTGTCTTTGGCCACACAGCTAGCAGGAGAGCCCTAGCCACTACTGGACCAATTCTCCTCTTCACGTCTACAT
Source organism: Dicrostonyx torquatus (assembly GCA_028555095.1). Classification (NCBI taxonomy): domain Eukaryota; kingdom Metazoa; phylum Chordata; class Mammalia; order Rodentia; family Cricetidae; genus Dicrostonyx; species Dicrostonyx torquatus. The sequence continues at coordinate 2,095,472 of JAQHUG010000250.1, read as the reverse complement.
CACGACTATCCCTGACAAAATATCTTTGTCACCCTATTCCTGGTGAGACACAGTGGTCCTTTTGATGGGAGGCTACATGTCTAGTAATCCAGGACTGCATTCCTTCAGTCCCAGTCGGGCCTCACCTTCTACCAGATAGATCTACTCTGATGTCTGGGTAGTGTGAAGAGCACGCAGGTTCCTGCAAGCTCAGGTCTTTTGGAGCCAAGGCCTGGTCATGCGTTTGTTCCAGGTGTAAGGGGAAAGAAGGGGGTTCTGATATCTGATAAATGCTATGAAAAGGAGCACAAGCATTTATTGTTTCCTGCTTCTTGACCTCAGATAAAATGTGAGGTTGTCTCCCGCTCCTGCTGCCGTACCTTCTCTATCTTGATGGACTGTTGCCTTCAACGATGAGCCAAAACAAGCCCTTTTCTCCCTTAAGTCACTTCTGTTGGGTACTTTATTTTTAACTTACAGTATCAGGAGAAGGAACTTAGATAGGTGGCTTCTTCCTGTAAGTCTTGTCTGCAATTGCCAGGCTGTAGCTGAAAGCCACTGGCTACTCATAGGCGCATCTCTCCAGTCATAAACCATTTATAAACACATCCCTAAATGCATCACCTAATCCCCCACAACAACCCTGCTTCCTGGGTATCTTCAGTTTGAGGATGGAGATGCTGGGGTTCAAGAGCAGATGTGACTGGTCAGGCCCAACTTCACTGGGGGATTCTGTCTCTGGGGTTGTTTCTCCTCTCAGGAGGGCAATCCTGTGTTTGGTAAAATGTGAGCAAGGAACATGCCACTTCAAGATGCTTTTTGTGCAGCTTCTACCAGGCTGGGGACCTGGTCCATAGCTCTGTGTTCCTCCTGACAATGCCTTCTACCGTGACGTATCTTCAGGTGTGTCTCTTAGTGAGGGGAGAGGCTCTGCTTATTGTGTGGCGTGAAAAGGAGCTGATGCATGGCAGGCATTGGCACAAACTAAGTGCTCAGCATTTGCCTGGTTATTACTTCCCCCTTCCCCATATTTAACTTGGTCTGCCCCTAAGTCCTTACGCTTTGGGAGGTGGAGATGAAGCACTCCCAAAGTTCCTTTGGGCTCCCCCTCCCATTATGGGTGTTTGAGGAGGGTTCCCACAGCTGACCTTGAGTACAGAGATCCAATTCATTCCATTCGGAGCATCTGTATCTCAACTATATTCATTCCTATGCTGCATCTTCTCATGGCTGAGAAACATTTATGCTTCTCTTGTCAAGAAGGAAGGATGTTGGCTTCTCAGTCCCCGAAGAACAACAGGACTAATTCTCAGATGCCAATTTCTTAACAGGACCTTGTTTTATTGTTGACTGTGGGGCCCTTGCATTTGGGGACAATGTGCTTCCCTGACTCAAGGGTCAAGAACATACTCTTTGTAAGATAGTTTCCATCCCTGTTTTTCCCTCCTTTCTCACCTCATCTGCTTCTGCTTATTTTCCTTCCAGATAATGGTTGCCACCCTGGCATGAAGGGTGCTGCTGGGATCTGGGGAGACCCAGGCTTCCAAGTTCTCGCTCCTAGCAGGAGGGCACTGTGTTTGCTAATAGGTGTTAAATGGGAGCATCAAATTTTAATCAGCCTCTTAATGGAGTCTGGGGACCTGGAGGAGTTCTCAAGTCCTGCATTATGCTGCTGGCTGGAGCCAAACTGGATGCTGTGAGGAGGAAGGTGAAGTGGGTGGCTGCTGTCACAGCCAGAGCTACTGGAAGATGCTTGGACGATGCGGTCAGTCAACAACCATTTCCATCCAGGACCAAGGGCAGCATGGCTCAAGTAGCCAGTGTTACCGATATGACCCCTCAAAGTGACCCATCCACTGGCAGCTTCTTCTTGACAGAACATAGGTCTGCGAATATGGGAGAATCCTGGAATCGGGAGACCCTGGTTCATATCCTGGAATATTCAAGTTGAAGAGAGGGCTGTGAACTTGGTGTGATAGCTTGCTATCATGGTGACTGTGAGCGCAACCTGCAGGTGTTGTCACCTGCTTAAACAGGATGTTGACATTCCTCCTGTTGAGAGACAGGGTGTATTTCCCTGTCTTTGGATACTGGGATGGCTGGTGGCTTCTTTGATCAGCCAATATGGCAGGACTGTCATTAAGTAATTTCTAGAGTAGAGGACTTAATAAGTCTTGCAGAATTTCTTTCCAACCACTTGAGACCATGAACTGAGACCATGAAAGAGTGCCTGGGTGGCCTGTGAAAGCCAGAGTCCATGTGGAGAAGAAGCCAGGTGTCTCTGTTCACAGGAAACCCCATCTGTGTGTGAGGTGATCTTGATGGGCCAGCTGAAGTCTCAAATGACCATAGACATAGAAGTGAGCCCAGGAAAGGCCTTCAGAAGAATCCCACGACTGTAAACCTACAGGTTGTGAGAAGCAAAACATCACTATTTCAAGGGACTGGCGTTTGGGGTGCTTTGTTACTTATTCATAATAGATAATGGAAATGCTCAATGTCTTGGAGCCTGGGCTTCTTGGGAACAGCACCAATGTTGATGACTTTTCAGCTGAGAGGTGAACCAACGAAGAGGGGCTGGGAGAGTGCCTAGGATACTCTAAGTTAGCACTGTGAGTGCCCTGGGAAGGAGATGAGGTCATTAGGAAGGGATTCAGCTGCCACAGTGAGATGCGAAGTTATTCAGCGGTGGGAGGGGAAGGCGAGGAGAGGGATGATGTGCAAGACATTTCAGAGACAAAACAACGGGGCTTGATGAATGACTGCCACGAGCAAGAAGGATGAGTCAGAGATGACTTGGAGGTTGCCAGCTTGGATAAGAGAGTAAACAATGCAGCTGAGATGGCGTGGAGCAAGCCTGAAGGTGAGGATGAACCAGCCCGATTTTGAGGCTTCTGGGTAGGAGGAGCCACTGGACACTGTTAGGACATATGAGGCCTGGCCAGGGCTGCTTGTGTGAGACTCACTGAGGCAGAGGCACTGACACCTGGTGTCTGAGGACGTAGCATGGTGAGCATCAGGTAACTGTCCTTGCTTAGCTCCATAAAGACCCACTCTACAAAGGATCAGGCTTTTGGATATCCTTCATGGGGAAAATGTGGATTATTAAGTGGGCCCCAGAAACCAGCAGATTCCACACTTCTATGTGTGTAAAGCTTCAGGTCATTTAAGATTACAACCCATGATTTAATTTAATCTCAAGAGGCTCAAATTCGGGCTGTGGAGACAGCTCCATTGGTAAAGCACTTGTCTTGAAAGCATAAGCAGCTGAGTTTGATATTCAGAACCCACATAGAAATCTGAGCTTGTAACATCACTAGGGCCATGGGATAGGTAGATCTGTGAGCCAGCTCAGAGGCCAGTGAGAAACTGTACCTCAAAAAGAGTGACTGGCACCAGAGGAATAACACCTAAAGTTGTCATTTGCTCCCCTAATCTGTTCGTGTGTGCATGTGTGTGCACACACGCGTGAGCACACACACACACAAACACACACACAATGCACACACACACAGATAATAAGCACATCTCTAGCTCTCAACTCAGGGATTTTAACTGCAGGGCCCTTTTCGGTTGAGGATTAAGACCTGCATTTTCCTCTTGTCTTTCACTTTTTTTGTGTGTGCATTCCAACTTTTCTATAACGAACATTCAATATTTATTCTTTTCTTTCTTTTTGGCATTTAATGCTTTGAAAAAAGAGGAAAATTCAATACTTTTGTCTTTTTGATTTTGGCATATAATACCTTGAAAAGAAGAAAAACAAAGAGGTAAAACAAGCCAGAACAAGATTAAGAGCTCAAGGCCCAGGCAAAGGGATGCTTCTAGGGCGCTTGTGTTCTCAGATACCAGGTCAGTACAGCAGAGCAAAGTCAAGGGGTGACAGACACTGGGAAAGAGCACGACCAGTCTCCATGGGGACTGTAAACTTGGATGCCACATCTCAGATCATTTGGAAATCTAAGAGCAGTTGAGCACATATGTTGGTGACTGCTGGGGACAAGAGAGCAAAGCAAACTGTCTCGGTGGACTCTTGGGAAGGTTGATATCTCAGTAATTGTGTTTTTCTTTTTGGAGCTTGAATTCAGGGTCTGTGTTTGCTAGGCAAGCCTTCTACACTTGAACAATACCCCCAGCCCAGGGACTAAGTTTGGAGTTGCTCATAATTGGGCTGGCCATGTTGAAAATTCTGGTAGACAGAAGATCATGGCCAAATAGGCCAGGTCCCAATCTCCAGCCAGAGAAAACGGCGGTAGCCAATCAAGTCCCTGAGTCTTATGGTCAGGCTTGTAGGCATGGGAGTTGGGGGAGAACGCAAAGCTTTGCCAAGGAAGGAGTATGTGTGCGCGTGTGTGCATGTGTGTGTGTGTGTGTGTGTGTGTGTGTGTGTGTGTACTCCAAGTGTCTTTCAACCATTTGCTTTAGACAAAGTCTCTCATTGGTCTAGAATTTGCCAAGTAGGCTAAGATAGCTGGCCAGCAAGTTCCAGGAATTTACCTGGCTCTACCCACCCAGTGCTGAGTTTGCAAGTATGTGTGCCACCATACCCAGCTCTTCACACTGGTGCTGGGGATCAAACTCAGGTCCTTGTGTTTGCAGGCAAAGCACTGTAGTCACTGAGTGGTATCTCCAGTCCCATTATAGATGATAGTTTGAGATGCAAGGGGACTGGTCTAGGTCCTGGGCAAAAAGCAGGGAGAAGGAACAGCTAGTGAGGAAGCCTAAAAATTAGGTAAATGAAGCGTTCTGGGAGTAGGGCCTAGAACTTGGAGAGGGAGGCTGAATCTTAAAATCTTAGGCCTCCCTAAGAGCACCTAGCCCAGCTCACCATGCCCTATTAGGGCACCAATAATGTTTACCTCCTGTTGCTGTATGGAAAGGGCCCCCGATAAACACATCCCAGCCCCGCTCTGGATATTCAGGGTAGGCTGGGGCTGTTAGTGCTGGTGACTAAGGAGAATTGGACAGTTAGGCAAGTTTAATGAGGAGCAAGGATGTGTTGCCTATGATCCCTCTTCAGTCAGCAGGGATATCGCTCCTGTTTCCCTCTGTCAGAGAGCTCACCTGTGAAAGGGCCTTGTTATTTTTGGGGGTGTCATAAGAGTTTTGGAAGATAATTATATCAAGGGGTGAGATAGCTTGCTATAACACAACTTACGATATGCAGGTGAGGTGTTGGTATACCCCTGGAGAAGCAGCATGCCACTTTCGTTTCTCTGCCATGTCCCCTGATGGCCTGCTGTAAGGGGTGACCATGAGGGACTACAACAATGGTCAAGATTTGTTGATGCTTAATGGCCTACCAGTTCCTTGTAAACACTTCAGGGGTACCATCTTTCTTGTTCTTGTAATCATTGGTCTGTTCCTATTTTCCAGAAAAAGGACATACCTGGAGAGTTAGCTTCACACATAGTGGGTTCTGGAAGAATTGTAGGATGCACCAGCGATATCTGTATCAAATCCCCAGCATGCTGCACTTAGTAGGCACACATCCAGTTGACATTCCTAAGATGTATCCTGGGAACCCAGGCTGGGGAGATGCTGAAGTGCCGACCGTGCAACCTAAGGACCCGAGTTGGATCCCTAGCACTCGTGCAAACCCTGGGCTTTTCCATAGACACAATGCTGGGGGGGCACAGGAGGATCCCTGGGGTTCCTGGCAGCTAATCAAGTCCAATCAGTGAGTCATAGGTCTCCGTGAGACACCCTGTCGCAAACATAAGGCATGAATTCGAAAGAGAGCAGGGAGGGAAGGGAGAAACATAATTATACAATAATCTTAAAAATATAAATAAATAAATGAGATGCCTCCTGAGGAATGACTCCTAAAGTTGACCTCTGACCTCTACAGACATGTGCACAGATAAGTGCACATATACTCATATGCACCCTCACACGTTGGAACACGCTTTCCCCACATATAATGCAGCTGATTTAAAAATAAGATATCTTCAGAACTTGATCCCTTTTAAAAACACGTTTCGAATCTCTGTTACTAGGAAGAGAAGGAGAGAGGAGAGTGGGCTGGCTTTCCAGAGAGATTCACAATTTACATTTCTGTAGCGGGTGCAGCTTGCTGCCCTCTGATCTCAGCCCGGCTCCCACCGCCCTTCTGGCTTGGCCTCCTGGGTCCTGAAGAGGGCGGCAGGCTGTGGTGGCAGGCAGGAGCAGGGGCAGAGCAGAGATCAGTGGCCTTTTTGCCGCTGGAGCCGGTGAGGCGGAGGCCAGACGAGCTGGAGCTGAATGCGATTTTTGTCAGCGTTCCCTTCCCGTCTATGAATGCAAATCCTGAATTACAAGCCATCCGGATGACAAGCTGACATTTTAGCTCCAAACATTCGCCTATAATTAGCAGAATCTAATGCAATACAGGGAATGGCTCCATTTTACACACACATTATCGTAATGCCTTTAAATAAGATAATTGATTATGCCTCTGCATAAGAAAGTGAAATATTCGGTGTAATTAACACCAGCATTCCAATCTTGGCTCCCTGACAGGTGATCCACGTGTCAATTTATAAACCCTTAAGGCAGCGCTCACACCCACATTCCAAAAAACTTTGGAGAATTTGGCTTTCAGTTTTGGGTCTGGAAATTGGAGTGGAGGTGGCTACGGAATCTGGGGGTATTTCTGGGTTCTCTTCCAGCTCCTTGATACCACCATAAACTGTTTCCCTGTTAGAGCTTTCCTTCAGAGATGGGGAAGTCGAGGCTCAGGGAGGTGTTAGCAATTCTATGACGGAGTCTTGGAACATAGTAATCTGTCTCACGGCTCTGGGAATTAGATTCTATTTTGAGCTTTTTGTTGCTAAAAGGAGAGAAAGTGTGATTTAGTGGACAGAAAGCCAGGGGGACTCACAAAATCTGGATTTCAGATTTGAAATCTTCCCGGAGCCTCAGTTTCTCAGTTGCTATTATGTTGTGTAATTAGGCATGAAAAATGAGTCTGTACAGGGTGATGAATCGTAACAGAATTCTTGTAGGTAGACCTGGGTGGGGTGGGTGGGGGAGGACTTTACTTATATATATCGAGAGAAAAATTGGATATGGATGTGGAGATTTTAACTGTCTTGGAACTTAGGGATCCCCAGCATTGCTCATCCCATTTGACCCCATCTTTACCTCTGAACATTTAGTGGCAGGAAGGATACAGGACTTGGGATATGCTGCGAGGCTGCTGGGACTTGTGGGGCAGCTCTCTGACTTGCTAGAGCCAGGGGATGGTGCTGGGATGGCGTTGGGTTAGCCCTGTGTGATCCCACCCATTTTGTATCTCTCCAAGGGTTAGACTGAGCATGTTTTGTTGGATGGCTGGCAGGTGTTTGCAAATGACCCGGAACTGGGAAGGTCTTCAGTTTCAATTGGTTCTCCTGAAGGGGTAAATGAGTGGTTTCATCCTTATTCCCATGGACCAATCTATGCCTTTATCGAAATAACCTTACCCAAAACTCAGCTTCCTACAGAGATGCTAACACTAAGGCATCTGTGTAGGCAAACCTCTTCCTGGTGCTGTTCCTGCCGACGTTGGGGTCCTGCCGCTGCCGTTACAAGTTGCCGTGGAGGCTTAAAATACATTTGGTATGTTAAATGTATGGAGATCAGAAGTCTGAATGCATCTCGTTGGGCAACCTCAAGATCTCATCAGAACCCACTTTCCCCCTGGGGTTCTAGAATAGGACGACTTCCTCTTCTTGTTACCATTTACAAAGCCAGCAAGGGTGGGTTGAGTCTCTATCGTGGTGTATGATGTGATTCTGACTTTCCTGTTCCTTTTCCATCAGACAGGGACCCATGACATTATGCTCCACCTACTAGGATAATTCAGGAAGACCTCATCTCCAAGTCCTTAACACACACATGTCTTCAATGTTCATTTTGTCATGTAAAGTAACATGTTGACAGGGTCCAGGGATTGGGGTATGAACATCACTGGGAAGTCATTTTTATGCTTGTTCTAACACCCTTCACTCAAGACTAATTGTAGTCCTGATCTCTTTTTAAATTGCTCCAAGATTTAGTGGCTTAAACAAGAAGCAGTATTTCAAAAATTATCTGAAATTACCCTGGCTCAGGATCTCCGGCAAGGCTGTAGTCAAGGTCAGTTGGAACAGTTGTCACCACAAGGCTTATTGAGACAGGATTTTCTCCCAAGTTCATGCACATGGGCCATTGGCAGTCCTTGGGCATTGACGATCACTTGGTGAGTGTGTCAGTTACTTTTCTATGTGTGATAAAGCCCATATCAGAAGAAGGGGGTTTTGTAGGAAGTGAGGAAGCCCTGAATTAGTGAAGTCCTCAGTGAGTGCATATTGTTGATATAGGTATGATCATGCAGAGGACTCCAGGTGTCAGATTCCTGGTAGATCAGCAAAGTTGTTACCTATATGGGCCAGGCTCAAAAGGGGGTGGCAAAGCTCTCCTTTGAGGTCCCAGTATGAGGATTTATGAATGAGTGACCTATGTGTCCAAAGACAAGCAATTGCGGTTCCCTCCTTCCGGATGTTCACAGCCTGAGACTGCTCACCTAGAGACCTTCTACTGAGACCAGCTACTCCACCCCCATTCCGTGCTCTATTTAACAAACATGCTGAGGTTCTGGGTTGTGGAAGTAGCAGTTCCCACCTGATTCCGGCTTTCTTGTATGCGTGTCTATGTGTCCATCCTTCAATCTTCGTTCTCTCACGCTCCCTGGTCAGGGTTCCAGGACCCAAGCCACGTGGGCTGTGGTCAGGTTTATCTGGGATTGCCATTTCAGAGGAATACAAGTCCATCACCCTCATGGTGGGGAGCCGTGGCTACAAGCAACAGGTGTGGAGCAGGTAGCTGAGAGCTCATGCCTTGAACTTAAAGCACAGAGAGAGAGCAACACGTCTTTAAAGGCTTAAAGCCTGCCACCAGAAACAGACTTTCTCGAATAGGCCTCACCCTCTGAACTGCCTCAAACGGCACTGACAACTGGGGACAAGGTACTAAAATACATTGACTTTAGGGTTACTCTTTCACTCAGAGAGCCACCGCAGCAGACGTTCATTTCTCGCCTTCTAGACAGTTCCGTCGGCAGCTCACGTTGGGAGAACAAGCACAAAGGGAAGTAGGCGCCCCTGCTGGAAGCTGAAGGTTTTCAATGAATCAATATTAGGAGAGACATAGCCTCACACCTTCCATACTGATTGTTAGAGGCAAGTCACTGGATCTAGCCTGCGTTCAGGATGATGGGGCTACCCAGGGTGTGACTACCAGAAACAGGAATCAAATTCATGGACCACTGCTACAGTTTTAATGTGTCCTCTAAATGTTAATACATTGCAAACTTAACCCAAAATACTGTTTGTTCATAGTGTTTGGAGGAGGGGCCTTTAGGTACTAATTAAGATTAGATGGGGTCATAAGAGCAGGGTTTCTATGACGGCATCAGTGACTTCCTGAGATGGAAAGAGACTCAAGCTAGCCTGTTTGTTCCGTTTCATTATATGCTGCCCATCACGATGTCTATAAAACGTTCTTCCTTCTAGGCTAGCAATTTTCAAACTCAAATTAGAATTGTCTGCAAAGCACAAAAAGATCCCCCATCATTGTCTTCAAGCCTGCGTGCTCCTATTTAGGTGGGCTGGATTAGAACTTGGGCCCTTTCACTGTCCTAACAGTGGCTTTGACCTGTATCAGACGTCAAGTAACTGACATAGAGGGTTTGCTGGTGCTTTGACCTGTATCAGACGTCAAGTAACTGACATAGAGGGTTTGCTGGTATCAAAAAGAAGGGGCTTGGAGACTTCATGAAATAACTTGACTTCTGGGTCTTCTAGATGAGGATGACGATGGTGGTGAAGGCAAGGGTGACATCAACAGTCGGAGAGTTATTGTTTATGTGAGTACTTAATGCTTGGCAGGCGCAGTGCTAAGTTACTTATCTCCAGAGCCTCAGCCTCTTCATCTGCAAAACGGGGAAAACATTGACAATGGGGGGTTGGATAATGGGTGCCAAGACGCAGTTAAATAGATAGGATATGTTTTGGTGTTCCGCAGCTCAGAGGGAAGACAGAAGTTCTTGACAACCTGCTATATATTTTATGAAGACAGAGATGAGAGGATCTTGGAGACTAATGACTGTGATTTGATCAGTGTGTACGATATGTGTGTGCTAAAATACCACACTGGACAGCATTCATATGCACAATCAATACATACTAATTAATGAAAGATTTTAAAAAATGGAGTAAAGTAGTATCCATCCAATAGAGGGATGATTATAAGGTCTAAAAGGTTTACCTCTGTAAATCGTTCAGAGTCAAGTGTGGCACCTGTTAAATCCCTGGTTTACATCACCTTTTCTGGTTCTGCCCATCCCTGCACTCCCTCTGGAGACCTGAGAGACACCAGGGTGCAGGGACCACCCAGTTGTACTGGTATCCCAGAACTGCTGGAAAGGCTGAGCGAACTCAGAGATGCCAGTGGAGGGCACAGTGCAGCAACCACAGGCTGACAGACTGCCCAGCAGACTGTTTCACTGCTGGAGCCAGGGTGAGGTTGGTGTGTGGTACCCAAGTCTTCCATCAAGGGGATCAGGGTAGCATCTCTCATCAAGAGCGGTGACTCAGAGATACTTTAACCTTCATGTGACAGAACTGGAACTATTCTCTGTAGAGGGACAGTCTAGGCTATAAGAAGCTGTCCCTTTTAGGCTTCATCCACTTCTTTTCACTGATGACTGAGCTCTGTGGACAATTATTCCAAGAATTCTCTCACCACAAAGGCATCCCTAGTCCTGCCTAGCAGCTTTGCCTGCAGCTAGGATCAATCCATGGGTAGGTTTGGGCCTCCCTTGCTTCAACCACAACTTCATTCTTTTGGTATAGTCTGTATAAACTGTATTCATATAGTCTGGGATTTTAGATTTTATTTTATTTTTATTTTTAATTATGTGTGTGTGTGCGTGTGGGTGCACTTGGTTCCCATGGAGACTAGAAGACATTCAGTTCCTTTGGAAATGAAGTTTACAGGTGGTTGTGAGCTGCCTATCATGGGTGCTGGGAACTGTCGGAGGCACAGAGGTAGGGTCATGAGCTCACAGATAAGCACTAGGGAATCAGCAATGTTAAACACACAGGGTTGCCTCTCCAAAGGGAGAGCTGTATAACCTATTTTCTGCCCAGAAGCCTGGGAGCAGATGTGGTTAATAACCTGGAGACCTCTGCACTATTTCTGTGGCCACACTGGCTCCTCCCCCATACCCTTATCTTGAACTTGTTTTCTCAGTTCATCTACAGAGCCCATCTTTGTGGAAGACGTCACATGTACTTTACACAGGGGTTTTGATGTAGTCTTGTCTTCGGCTTTGTTGTGCACATGGGATGGAATTAATTATCACCAGAAAACTTTATTCCAAATTATGCCATGCTAAAATAAACGACTCGGGTCAGGCCCTCGAAGTTTGAATCAACATCGGCTACTGAGTCACGGTGAACCAAGCTGCCTTCTTGCCTCCTGTGACTCTTGCTATTGTGTTGCTGTTGTGTTTGCAGAGAACCCCCACAGGGAAGCACAGTCAGGTCCTCAGCCAAGGCAGTCTGTGCTCTTACCTTCTCTCCTGACCCAGCATTTGAGAATTTAAACTTCTCCCGTCTTTTAACGGAAAGAAATTGAAATTGAGGGAAGGCCCCACGTCCTGAACATTCTCTGGTGGCTGGCGATGGGGCTCAAGTCACAGTCTCTTGGAGCGCACCTGGAAGAGCATGCTCCTCTGTCATACCGCTGAGCGTCTAGCCTGACAGATAACGATGACACCCTCTCCGCCGCTCTGTGCTTGGCAGCTGAGAAGGCTCAAGTAGCTTTTCTGCTTTGCCCAAGATCCCTTCAAATGGTCAGTGGCTGGATTCACACACAGGCCTCCTGTTCCAAGCCCCTTTCACCTCACTCCTCCTTCCGTGGTGGAGCTGTTTCCAGGTCCTTGGTGATAGAAGTCTCGGACATTGGTGTTGCAGACCTAGCAGGGGTGTCAGCGGGTGATCAAAAATGGCCCAACTCTCCCATTTTAAAGAGGAACAAACTCAAGATTCTCAGTTAAGAGTGACCAGCTTAGTGGCTCATGAGCTGTTAAACCTCCCTTCCCCTTTTTTTCTTTCCTTGAGATCAAGTCTCATCGTGTAGTTCTGGCTGTCGTGGAATTTGGTATCTAGACCAGGCTAGCCTTGAACTTACAGAGATCTTCCTGCCTCTGCCTCGTGTGTTCACCACATCTGGATTATTTTATTTTTAATTATGTGCACGTAGGTGTAGGTGCCCACACAGGCCAGAAGAGGGTGTTGAATCAATCTGGAGCTTAAGGGCAGTTGTGAACCTTATGCGTGGATGCTGGGAACTGAACACACTCTGTGAAAGAGGCGTCTGGAGTACAAGTGACTAACTGCTGAGCCATCTCCAGTTCCACACAGCTATTCAAAGTCCCACATTTCCCCCCAGGCATTCAAGCCTATGACTTTCCGCTGCTGTTGCTTTATTTCTGACCACTCTGGCTGCTGTCTGTAGCATCTCATCCTTGTTTCGTGGCCTTGCCACCTAGATGCTAGTAGCTCTCGCAGGCTAGGTTTGGTGCTGTCTACTCGTGCGATACATCAGCCCCCATAGCCTCCAGATGCCCCCCCCAACCCTGCGCATTACTAATTGTCTCTTGACGCATTCCCAGTGCTTCCCACACATTAGGAGAGAAATACAGTTTGTTTTACTTTCTGTTCTCTACTAATAGATATTAGGAAATGTTTGTGGATGGAAGGAAGAGGAGAGGAGAGGGAGGGAGGAAGAGAGGGAGGGAAAGAGCTTCCTAGCCTGGTTTTCACCACTGAGGTCCCTCTCTTGCAGGTACAGCCAGTGGTGGAGAATATTGGCTTCTGTCTGGTTAAGGTCTTCTCAAAAGCCAGAGAGTCCAAGGAGCCCTTCTAGTTGGTTTTCTTTTTTGGGGGGGCTTTCCAGGGGGGCTTTCCCCCGTCTTCTGAAGTCTTCTTATTCTTCCTGGCAGTCCCCGGAAGAGGGAAAGGAGTGAGGGGGAGAGGAACAGAGATTGAGGGGGAGAGAACAGAGGAGGCTGCTCTGCTCCAAAGCTGGGGAAGAGCACTTTAAAAATGTCACTTAGAATCCCTGAAAGAATAAGCTGTAAAAACAACCACACATTCTCTGCTGGGTGACGCAAGTCAAAGAGAAACGCCATGCAATTAGTCACCAGTTCCAAGTAGGAGGCAGGCAGTGGGGGAGGGCGGCAGAACGGGAGAATGGCGAAGGGCTCAGGGGCCTGGGGGAGCCTCCCTCAGAAGCTCTGCCTTATTCCCTCTAACACAATATCTCCAGGGAGATATTGTTTCTTATCCTTCACCCCCACTTACTGGTCAGAGCCTCTTTCCCACGAGGTGGCTTCCTTCATCTTTGCCAGCATAGTCAGTTCTTATGTCTAGAGTGGGGGAGAAACGCCTGGGGTACCACCTGGAAGTTCTGACTAAGGGAAGGAGGAGGCTGAGAGAACAGAGCCAGCATGAGAGGCTAAAGAGGGAAATTCCTGACCCTGGGGCCTCTCTGTTGCTTACACACACACACACACACACACACACACACACACACACACACACACACACACACACCCTGGCCCTCACTTTCCTACCACTTTGGTCTAAAAGGAATCTTTGTTCCGTTTGTATCTTTGAGGTAGTTCATCGCTGACAGCTCTGCCCACCAAACGTTTATTAAGCTCCTACTAACGCAGTAGACTCCACTTTCATGGGGCTCACAGCTTAGGTGGAAGAGGCCAACAAAGGGTGTGATAGAGACAATGCTGGTGGCTGCTCAGTTTCCCCACTTGAGACATCACATGACCCAGCTGCTCTTCACAGGGCCGAGGGGAAGGCCAATAACCATTGCATCAGTGTCTCGGGGCTGGGACAGAATAACTGACCAGATCATCTTAAGGAAGGAGGGGTTTATTTTGGCTCATAGTTCATGGATACAGCCATGGTAGTGGGAAAGGTACGGTGGCAGGACAGGGAGGCAGCTGGTCACACTGTACCTAGCCATGGTCAGGAAACACACACACACACACACACAGAGAGAGAGAGAGAGAGAGAGAGAGAGAGAGAGAGAGAGAGAGAGAGAGAGAGAGACAGAGAGAGAGAGAGTGAGACAGAGACAGAGACACAGAGAGAGATATTTTGGTGCCCCACTTGCTCTCTTCCTTCTGTTCAGTCCAAGATCCCAGGCCATAGAATGGAACCACCCACACTTAGGGAGGGTCTCCCTACCTCATTTAATCCAGTCTAGAAACTCCCTCATGGACATGGTGGGAGGTGTGTCTCTAAGGTGATTCTGGATCCTGTCAAGTTGACAATATTAACCATGACAGCTGCCTTTCCTCTGAACCTTTTGGTTTCCTGAGTGTGATAGAAGCACATGGTAATGAGAAAATCTGGGTACCACGTTGTCAGAGCACTGAACTTATAGTGTGAGAGAGGATATAGGCAAGAAGGAGCTGGATGTTGGTGTTAGGGCCATGGTTACCCTGTGTCTTAAGTGCTTGCTAGTGTGATCCCCTCAGACAAGCAACATGGGCAAACACAGGGAACTTATTAGGTGAACAAATTTGTGGGCTCTACCCAGACCCCAGATTAAGTCTTTAGAGATTGAAGCCTTGGGATAAGACTTTCAGATCATTTCATTTTTTGTGTGTGTGTGTGCATGGGTGTAAGTTTGAGACACACTGTCTGAAGAAACCAGGCCCCAGCTGGGTCTTATGAGATGATTCCTCCCCTGATTTTTGTAAATTTCGGAAGTGTTCCTTATCACCAGTAAGTCTGACTAGAGAAGAAGAAATGATTCCCAATTCCTGCTCCTATTTAGAGTTCTTAGCCTTTCCCTTGTGATGTGAGATTCCCCTCCATATGCTGTGAACACCATTGGTTAATAAAGCAGCTGTTTGGGGCCTGTGATAGGGTAGAGCAGAGCTGGGGAGGGGGAACTAAACTGAATGCTGAGAGAAAGAGGGCGGAGTCAAGGAGAAGCTGTGTAGTCCCACAGGAGACAGTCGCTGGAACTTTACCCGCTAAGTCATAGCCATGTGACGATACACAGATTAATGGAGATGGGTTAATTTAAGACATGAGTTATCCAGAATTATGCTTAAGCTATTGGCCAAACAGTATTATTGCAAACAATATGGTTTCTGTGTGATTATTTCAGGGCTGAGCAGCCGGGAACAAACGAGTGACCTCCTTACAACACCCTTGATTGCCACTCAGATTCCCGGCCCAGGCTCTTCTTGACACATCGTTTTTACACATCACACCACTCCAGTGCAGCTCACAGAGGGTGACTGTGCTCAATAGATGTCCCTTGTGACCCAAGGTCACACCAAAGGGTAGGACATTACACTGCTGCTAGCAGATCACCGGAACGGCATATCTCCCGTTCTACCCTCAGCCAGGCAGATCACCGGAACGGCATATCTCCCGTTCTACCTCAGCCAGTGTGTGTCTAGCCTTCCCCCCTTCCCCTCGTTCTCCTCTGTAGCTTCTGTTCACTACATTTGTCCGGGACCCGAATTCTTTCCTTGGGCCCCCTTCCCGCCCAGTCCTTCAGGATCTCTACCCCTCAGTCGTAAACTCTGATAGTTATTTTCATGAAGACTGTTGCTTCTCTGGCGCTGTCTGATAGATAATAATTTCCCTTAACTCATCATCTTAGTACCTTGGCCTCCGACTCATTCTCAGGAGGGTCCTGCTATTATAGCCTTGATGAGCACCATTCCTTCATGATGAAGCATTGTGGTCTGTGCTCCTCATGCCCACGTACCTTTTGTCAGGAAGCCTCTCCTCTACATCATCAATGACTCGGTTGTCAGGTAGACACATCACTAAACAAATTCCTTGACAGTCTTCTCTCCATTTGATTGTTTCTCTGTTTGTTGTTTTTCTCCCACAAACCTTTGTTCATTTTTCATATTCTTTGCTTTCTTCTTTAGGGCCTTTTGATCTATAGATGCCGCCTTCTCTATTTAACTCAGACCATGCCTCCACTTGCCTTCACCACCGAAACTCTAATGGCCAAAAGAATGTCCCATGATCCTAGTGAGCCCATGGCAACCACTGCTGCATTGCCCTTTGAGTCTCCTCAGGCTTCTGCCCGTTTTGTCTGTTTTCCAAATGATGTACTAGCCTAATGGCATTTCAGCCATCAGTGTGAAAATGAAGGCAAGCTGGCCTCCTCTCTCCAAATGGAAACACGGCAGGTGTTTCACTGAAGAGAAGGCCCTGCCTTTCATGAGCATGCCTGACTTGAGCCCATAGTAAGGATATATTAAACTGTGGGTGGGTGAGTGAAGGGATGTTGATGTATTTTTGTGTCTCCCCCTTCTTGGCCTGGCCAAGGTCCTCTTTGCGTTCTCTCCCAATTGTCCCTCTAAATTGGTCCTTGTGTTAGGTGTTTAGGAGTTCCTCCTGTTTGAGCATTTCTTTGAGTTTTCTGTCATATAAGACAGATGCCTCTACTTACATCTCTGTCTTTTCTTTTCCAAAAGCAGACCCAAACCACAACCGAATGACAAGGACCAGTTAGACAAAATGAAAATCACAGAAGTTCAAGCCCATGGTATCAATCTGGAAGATCCTGGAGCAGGCCTTTGGGTGCAGCGAGCAGCATGGAATGCTGGGAGCTTGTTTCTCTGTAAGAGCAATGATACTCTTTCCTGTGACCTCTCCCAGAGAGGTCCATGACCTTGGCTAAAAAACCAACAATTATTTCTTTTGCTTCGGTCTTCCAGTTATGATGGCTAAGAGGGTCTCTTCCTAGTTGGTGACAGATATTAGAGCCTTAAAGCTTCATGGATACATGACACACAGGAGCAGCATTTGCTTGGATAGGTTTTCCAGATGACCCTTTCCCTCTGGACCAGGTGATACTCAATGGGCACCCCAATCATTCTCCCAGGGTACAGAGGCCAGCAGACTGAACAGTAGCATCCCCTGGGGATTCCACAGTGATCTACTCTCCATCTTGCATCTGTCATAGTGATCACCAGAACAACCACCCCAGGATCATTGTTTTCTGTCACACAGCGTCCTTGCTTGCTCCTCTCATTCTGGGGTGGATTTCCCAACAGTGCAGGGACTTAGCACAGATGCTTTTGTTCTTGGAAAAGCTTAGGGAGTTGCTTGTGAGGCTGGTCAGAGGGAGACTAGAAAGTCACCGGCATCACCAAACCAGCATACCCCATCTAGGTACCACCGGACTAGAGGCTGCAGCTGAGATTTTTTTTTCCCTCTGGGCCACCACAAGCATGGATAGAGTAGTGAGACCCTGCTTCCTGGCTTCTTGGATGCTGTAATCTAGGTGATGGAGAGAGAGGTAGAGGCTGAGACTGGGAAATGTCACCAGATGTTCCCTTCACATTACAGAAAGGTTGTATTGTGTAACATCTCACTCTGTTGTCCTAGACCTTTCACGTCCACAGCAGTGCAAGCCGCAAGGTGTGGTGATGGATAAAATATGCTTGGTTTTGTGGAAATGATCTCTCTGTCCCATGTAAGACATGACGAAGTCCCTTCAGCTCTAGGAGTCACCAGTTTTCACATACGCAAAGAGGCTAATGGTATGAACTTCATGGATCCACTGTGGGATGACAACGTGCAGTGTGTGTGTGTGTGTGTGTGTGTATTCTCATTGAGGCAGGGCACACTATAGCTCCCATCAAAAGGCAGTACAGTACAGTGAAAAGAGCCCTGGACCTGGGGGCCAGAGAGCCCTAGGGTACTGCTAGGTACTGTATCAGTTTGGGTTCTCTGGAATCTAGAGGAACAGAACTATATATGTATGTATGTATGTATGTATGTATGTATCTATCTATCTATCTATTTATCTATCATCCATATATCTATCTATGTATCTATGTGTCTATATGTCTATCCATCCATCCTAGAGCTAGAAAGGAAATTTAATAAATCTAATAGAATGATTTACAGACTGTGGTCCAGCTCCAACAATGGCTGTCTACCAACAGAAGATTCAAGAGTCTGGTAGTTGTTCAGTCCGTGAGGCTGGATGTCTCAGCTGGTTTTCATTACATGCTGGAAATCCAAAGAAGTATGGTCTAACGCCAGTGAAGGAGTAGACTTGCCAGCAAGATCAAGCAGGTAAAGAGCAAACACTTCCTTCTTCCATGACTTTTATATATGCTGCCAGCAGAAGGTTTGGCTCAGATTTAAGGTGCATCTTCCTACCTCAAGGATCTGGATTAAATGTGGGTTTTCTCACTTCAGATGATTTAATTAAGAAAAGAATCTCTCACAGGTGTACCAGGCCAGGCTCTTGCATTTGAACACATTTCAGATGTAGCCAAGCTGACAACCAAGAGTCGCTTTCACAAGTACAAATTCCCGTTTTCTCACTCCCCTTCCCAGCAGTGTGGTCTTGGAGCCTTAGTTTCTGATCCCAAACTAGGCTAAAAGGGTATCCACATATACTCATTTCCCATCATGGCTATCATGGATTGCCAGATTGAGTGGCTTAAAACAGCAAGGAGTTGTTCTCTTGAGATCAGAAGTCTGAACACAGGGGCTGGAGAGATGGTTCAGTGGCTAAGAGCATTTTCTCTGAATGCATGAAGACCAGAGTTCAGATCCTAGCACCCGCAGAGCAAGCTGGTGGGCCTCAACAAGCGGCTGTACTCCAAGTCTAAAGGGGATGGAGACAGAAGGATTGCAGGAACTGATTGGCCTCTAACCCAGTGGAGCTCCAGATACAGGAAGATACCATTCCTCAGAGGAACAAGTGGAGAAAGCTAGACAAGGAAACCTAATGCCCTCTTCTGGCCTTTGTGTGTACACACAGGTGCATGTATCTGCACACACGTGTGCACATACACTCAGACACACACAGTTGAGTGTGTGCGTGCACATATACACACAAAGTAAATAGATACTAATCAAATCTAAGAAGTCTGACAGGGAGCAGATTTAATCCAAGTTATGTGTTGGCAGGGCTGTGTTCCTTCCTGGAGGTCTAGGTGAGTCTTATTCTTATTTCTGAACTCATAACCACTTTCATCTTTAAAGTCAACAAGGTCTGATTTCCTCTTTTTTTAAAACATATTTTGATATGCTTTATCCTTTTTTTTCCTTTTTAAAGTACCCACCAATAGCATTGGATCTGCCCACCTAACCCATAATAATTTTATTAATATTGCTTAATTAGTATAGCCTTGACTCCATTGACAATCTTAATTTTTTTTTTTTTGCCATTTTACCAAACGTACTTACAGATGCCAGGGATTCAGGGGTAATCATATTTGGGGGTCATTGTCTCACCTGCCATGGTTCCTCAGAGTCTAGTTCGAAAGATTAATGAGACAATATACGTAACCTTTGCTGCTCAAAAGTGTAGAAACTCCTCATTTATTTTATCAGGTTTATTCCAATGAGACCATCATAAATCAAGAATATGCTGAATGTGCCTAACCTCCCAGCCTTAGCAGCTCAGCTGCAGAGCACACAGTAGTGCCTTGGTTTGTGGGTCTGAATGAGAGCTATGGCTTCCTGTTTGTGGTTGTTTAAATGAGAAAGGTTCTGTGATGGACTCAGAAACCCCGTGTCCAGTTGGTGACGCTGTTGGAGGGGGCTGCTTGTTCGTCCCGGCTGCCCACAACCAAAATAATCACACAGAAACCGTATTGATTAAATCACTGCTTGGCCCATTAGCTCTAGCTTCTTACTGGCTAACTCTTATACAAATTTAACCCATTTCTATTAATCAGTATATCTCCATGTGGCTGTGACTTACTGGGTAAGATCCCAGTGTCTATCTCTGGCGGCTCCATGGCTTCTCCCTGACTCTGCCCTTCTTCCTCCCAGCATTCAGTCCAGTTTTTCCTGCTTACCTAACTTCTGCCCTGCTACGCAGTTTCTATATTTATTAATGGTAATCACAGCACACAGAGGGGATTCCCACATCATGATGCTGTTTGGGGGAGATGTGAACTTGCTGGAGGAAGTATGTCACTGGGCACGGGCTTTGAGAGTTCAGAACCTGCTCCTACTTCCTGTTCATTCTCCTTGTTTCCTGTTAGTGTTGAAGATGCTTTCTCTGTTTGCTGTTCCTGTCATCACGCCGGTTGCTTGTTGTCACGCTTCTCTGCCAGAAGGGACTCATCCCTCTGGACCCACAAGTGAAAATAAACTCCTCCTCTAAGTCACCTTGGTCGTGGTGTTTTACCACATCCGTGGGGAAGTGAGTTCTGGCTGAAGAGATGTTTCTGGAAAGAGCAGGATAGCGGTGAGGACAGATTTCCTTGGAACCTGACTACTCCCTCATGGTCTTCCTGGTCATGCGAGAATCAGCCTCCATTCCTTCTAAAGATGGCTTTATTAGGTGGTTTCTAATAAAGATAGGACGATATGCTAATCAGACGAGATATGGGATGCTCATCTCTGTCCTGCAGGGGGAAGGGATCCTATGGACTCCAGGATATTGGAAGAGGTGAGGCGAACACTCTATTCTGAGATGAGGACTTAGGTTCCCCAGGGCTTTCAGAGCACTGGGCTGGGGCTGACCTAAAGACATCTAAAAGACTGAGCTTATCGGAGCTGCCTTCCAGTACCAAGGCAGAGTGCAGAGCTTTCAAGACCCTTAATCTCTCAGAGGCCACCAAAGGCAGAGACACCAAAGGCTTGTCACTGCGCACTTCTAGGAACCTTCTCTCTCTGTCCCCGGACCTTTATTCTATTCCTAGGCAGAGGGTGGGAGGAGT
Source organism: Dicrostonyx torquatus (assembly GCA_028555095.1). Lineage (NCBI taxonomy): Eukaryota > Metazoa > Chordata > Mammalia > Rodentia > Cricetidae > Dicrostonyx > Dicrostonyx torquatus. Next base: position 2,074,720 of record JAQHUG010000250.1, on the reverse strand, counting down.
GTGAGAACCTGATTATGCTTGTCCCTCAATGCAGCATCCAGGCATGGGGGCAAGGAGGAGCTCCAGAGACAAGGAGATTCAGCGATTTTTCTATCAGACACTTTCTAGATTTTCATTACATATGAAGCTGGCATTGTCAGCAAACAACCAGGGTGTGTACATGGTCCTTGCTTGATATGGTATAAACAAAGAAACATCAGTGTCGAGAATAAAGCCAAAGGTAGCAGTGTTGGAGTTGGTGATCAGAGGAATTTGTCCAAAGCTGCTGATAACTGTCCTTGGGCACACCACGCCCAGCAAGCTATTCTCATGCCACCCAAGTCCTTCTGCGATTGTTTCACTTTTGACGTAGCCAAGGCTGAGGCTTATGTGATGCACCAAGGTCACTCAGCAACTGATGAATGGATATTTGATCTTGGGTGGTGGCTTGGCACCGACCCCTAGCACGCGCTACAGATCTCGGTGGGAGAAGCTGGGGAAGTGGTGTGGTTAGTGACTTCCCCATGCTGACCTCAATGGATGCCCTTTCTTTGTCATTCTCTAGAATTCAGTGAGGGATGAGGGAGGACTCAGGGAGGTGGGTTGGGCTTGTCTGAAGGACTCTGAGGAAGAGGAAGACTTTTCTGCCCTTTGCTGTGTGTGTGGTTTTTTTTTTTTTTTGCCTGTCTGCCCGGTGGCTGTTCATCATTCCCTTAGAGGCGCTATGTTGTATGGCAGGGAGTTCTGGAGGACTCGGATTAAAGGTGGGTGTGTTAGCCAGCACTTGTTGTGGAAGAGGCTGTGCAGAACGGAGGCCTGCCCAATTCCCTGGGCCTTTGGCACTTCTATTCCTCCCACTTGACAAACGCTGAATGAATGCACACATGTGCACAAACACACCCAGAAAGAAAGAGGGAGTGAGAGAGGAAAAGAGGGGAAAGATACACACACACACACACACACACAGAGAGAGAGAGAGAGAGAGAGAGACAGAGAGACAGAGAGACAGAGAGAGACAGAGAGAGAGAAAGAGAGACAGAGAGAGAGAGAGATGCATACACACACAAAAGGGTCTCCTGGCCAGGAGTCCTCAGAGGCTGCTCCGTAGACCCCTGGACGTGGAGGAGAGATAGCAATAAAGACAGAACCCTGAAGATGGATCACTGCTGCAGTGATGACGAAGGAGAGTGCCAGCATCCTCTGCAGACAGCTGACGTCAGGGTGACAGAGAGCCCTATCAGCAGTGTCCCCACCAACCATTTCCCTGGAGTCAACATGGGGGTGATATCTGCCCAAATCTCTCAGATTTCCATTAGTTCCAGTCTCCTTCCCAAACATGCCTTTTCTATGGGAGATGCACTAACCAGAGCTGTCTTATTGTGTGTATTGTGTGCGGCAAAGAGCTCGCTGGGCACAACTCCCATGCATAGAACTTCAGGGATAGGGATTAGCTGATCACTTTCCCTTCCCAGCTCCCAGAATCCTCTAGGGTGTGGCCTATGCCATGGACTATCTTGTCTCCCCTCTTATCTGCCTTCCTGGAGGCTCTCTGTCTCATTTGGAAATGTCTGTTGTCTGTCCTTGCATAGGACATACATGCTTAACTTGTCCTCTTGGGACCTCTTCTAGAGTGTGCCATGTTGAAGAAGCTTTCATCTAGAAGAGTAAGTGTTGCTTTGAAGAAGTCTTCATCTAGAAGAGTGAGTATTGCTTCCTAGACTTACCTGGGATCTCTATTCTCTGTCTGCTGACTCATTATCATGGATGAGCCTTTTAACCTTCCTGGGCCTCAGTTTTCTCATCTGAAAAAAGGGTACTGGGGAGAGGATGAAATTTGAGCATCTCATAACAAATGACTGGAGGCTGTGACCACCATCTCTAGGGTCCTCCTTGTGCAAACACAGAAGCCAGGGTGTAGAAGAGTCTGGATTTCTCTCATGGTAACTGGCCTGGCATTATGAGAACTAAGCTCATCTTGTGAGAACCTTATCCACCTGGCCCCAGGCTGTCACCTCCACTTCAGTCTCACAGTGGCATCACCAGCTTAGGAAAAGAACACTTACAGCACACAAAGGTCTGGGGGACACGTTCAAACCATATGTGAGCCATGGTAAGTTTCTGGGCTAGAATAGGGCCCGGGACCAAGGAAGCGAGGTGTTCAGGAGAGTTGGCACAGGTGTGGAAGTACACAAGGGTCCTGACGGCTGTGCATCTGCTGCTGTCAGTAATGGCTCCATCACTCTCCTGCCCACTAATGCCTTATGTTTGGGGCATCCTGATGACCTTGGCCTTTGAGATTTTCTAGGTCACACTCTGATACCAAGGTATATTAATAATAATAATTATTATTATTATTATTTTATTGTTATTATTATTGTTGAGACAGCAGCTTGCTATGTAGCTCCTGGTCCTCCTATCTCTCTCTCCCAATTACTGTAAATTGTACAGTCACAAGCCACCATATCTGGCTCCAAGACCACCACTTTGGTAGGATGCTCGAGGTCCTGGGCAGCAAGTGTTTCTGCGTATCCAACTTTCAAAGTAGAGGAAGCATCCGGGTTACATTCTCTGACTCCATTACTTTAAAGTAAGGAGGTCGCATCCGTAAGAGCCTTGAAACACTAGCGTGGGGCTGAGGGCCCTCTCACTCACTGCCTGGGGAGAGGACCTCTTTGCCACCACACTGTTTTCTGGAGCATTGTTGGAGTCCCGCACTGGCCTATAGGGGTCATCTTCTCCTCCGCCTCCTACCCTCATTACTCCCGTACACTGTCCCGAGCAGTCCGGAAACACATTTTTTCCGTTAGGAGCAGAATACTCGAAGCAGCACCCCTTTCTTTCTTTTCTTTTCTTTCTTTTTTTTTTTCTCAAGACAGGGTTTCTCTGTAGCTTTGGAGCCTGTCCTGGAACTAGCTCTTGTAGACCAGGCTGGCCTCGAACTCACAGAGATTCACCTGCCTCTGCCTCCCGAGTGCTGGGATTAAAGGTGTGCACCACCACTGCCCAGATTTTTATTTTTATTTTTTTCGCCCCCTATTTCTTCTTCATGCCCACAGCCCCACCTCTGCGTTCTTCTCTGGGTTATCTCACCATGAGACTGTTGGAATGAGCGGCAGTATGGAAGACAGGCGTGTTCCTTGGAATGGATTCAGCTTGGGTTTAATAACTTATTTATCACGCGCAGCACAAAGCTAGCTCATAAATAGATTTCTTAGCTGAGCTTGCGATTTCAGGGCCAGACACTTTTGAAATGTGGAGGAAATGCTCAAATCCACAGCCACCATTAACAAAGTTTAACCAAAGGAAGGGGTGAAGCTGGTAGGAGAGGAGGAATTGACCTTGATACCTTTTGGAGTGTCCCTTGGGTGCACAAGGCAGTGTGTATCGCTAGTTTCTCCTGGAATACTCTCAGAGGAGGAAACGTGTTCAGAGAGGCTGCAGAGATCACACGGCATGGGAATGCCAAAGCTTGGGACCCAAACCAAGTCAGTCTGCCTTTGAAGACCGTGAGAACCTCTAGGTCACCATGTAATTATGTTTCTGGCAACGAATTTGACATGTCTTGGAAAAATTCATGAAAGGATGGGTTGGGATCGAGGAGATGGCTTAGTGGGTGAAGTATTAACCTTCTAACGAAGTGTGCTTGGTGCAGTTCAGCTGCCTAGAACCCGAGTAAAATCTGCACAGGTGTGGCAGCCCACCTGCAACCAGCCCGTGGTGGGTGGAGATGGGGGTCCCTGGAGAGAGATTAACTGAATCTGTGAGCTCCGTGTCCAGGTGAGAGACTGTGCACCATGAATATGGTGGAGAGCAACTGAGGAAAGCATCAGATGTCAAATCAGACTTTCCAGGTACACATCAGCCAGCACACATATGCAGCCATGCACACACCAACATGCATACACACGTATGCGCATTGGACATATATACAAGCAGAAAAGAAGTTTCTCACGTCTGTTTTCTTCTCTCCTCCCTTTTGTGCAAATGCCTGTTTTTCTAGCTCCCATTGCTCTTTCTCCTTTCCCTATAACCACCCCTTTCTCTCTTTCACTTTTATGGTTTTTCTAGGGCACTGGATCTACTGGGTCAGAGCCCATGCTGAATGCGGTGACCCAGGCAGCCATTTCTCTGGTGCCAACAGTGGGCAAGAAGCTGAGGCTGGCTGACTTGTGTAGCAGAAGGGAGATAGGCCATTTCAGAGTTGGCCTCAGCTGCTCCTGGCTGTGATACTGCCTGACTGGTGGCTCTGGCTCTCTCTGGCCTGGGGATGCTGGCCACATGGAGGCACCTAGTGGCTCCATGATGGAGAACTTCCCACCACACAGCTAGGCTCCGGAGAGCCCTGGGATGCCCTTGAGCTGCAACTGCCCTGGTCCAGGTGGTGGGCTGGAAGAATGGGGACATCTGCAGTGAGCTGGGCACACTGAGCTATAACCCACGGAGTTAATTTTCTTTGAGCCTCCAATATCCTAGGCTAGTAATTAATTTACTTGACAAGTGCTGCCATCTTCGAAAGGGGCTAAGTGAACCCTGAAATGATGGGATGAACATGAGAGACGCGTTCAAGATCTTGAAAATCCTAACTTGTAGCAGAAGAGAGAGACAGCCAGTGGGCATGGAAGGAGCTAGAAGAAAACTGTCTGCTTTTATTTCCAAAACCCCCGTTAATTTCCATCCACACTGGTCTTTCTACCCACTTTCTATGTGGTGTTAATTATCAGTTATTACAGATTCCTGCCAGCATCAAAGACGACTGTGTGACTGATCAAAGTTTCAGGATTTAAACAAAACAAGCAACTCCTTGCTGTATTTCAAAATTCGAGGACACTGGCTCCCAAAGGGCAAACACTCACGAAGCTCTGTGTCTTCAGGACCATCCACAGCCGTGTGCCTGATGATGGCACGGTCTGTGGGTGACAATCTTTAGGGAGTAACTTCAGTTAAAGTCCTTTAATGGTGAGTTTTTTTCTTTTTAGAATTGAGACTCATCTAGCATTCATAGAATGCTGTATAGAATGAATGACCAAGGGACATCGTGGCTTCTGTCTCCTGTGAGGCACCAACTCTGTGTCACCACCCAGGGCCCCCACTGGCAGGAGCAGACTCTAGGGATGGAGTGTAAAGTCAAGTCCTGTAACTTCTATGTTTATCCTGGTTAAGGTGTGTAATCTTTTTGAGATTCCCTGAGGAAGCAGGGATGCTGAGCCAAAGGGTGGAGTCTCTCTCGGAACATCTTGTCTCTGCCACTTATTCCCTGTTTTACTCTAGGTGAGAAGTTTACCCATGGATTTTGGTTTCTCTATCAAAAAAAGAAGCACAAAACACCTTCTTCTTTAATTTTTTAAAGATCAAATGAAAAGATAAACCATTCCAGATGTAAACTCTACATATGAGGTGGTCAAAAATAGCATTTGAAATTCTTCATTTAGAATGAAATAAAGTATCTTTTAAGTAATTTATTCCCAACTCATAAATGGCCACGATGTTATGGTAAGCCTAGCAGTTATTTATGATGGATTGATTCTTTTTTATTTCGTGTCTCTCCTTAAGTACATAATTCAATAGCAAGTTCCATGGCTGGTTTCCTGAATGTGTCTCGAATCTGCATTCTCTCTTCACCTTCACAGCCAACTGTTGTGGCCACAGTCAACTCTCCATCCAGTCTTTGAACTTGGCCCAGAGTGCTCTGACGTCTCTGGTACTAAGAAGTGAGGTTGACCTTTCCATAGAGCTGGAGGATTATGGGACTTCTCTGACTTTCTTCTTTATCAGGGTGGAAGCGATGCTATGTCGCATAAAAGCCTTCTCTAGAACATTCTCTCAATGTTCTCTCTTGGACCTGGGCCATCCTATCGAAAGGAAGCCTCAAAATGCCATGTATGTAAGTCCCAGAGGGCAGCTCCTGCTAAACCTAGCTTTTGCCATCCCAAGCCATTGGAGACTTCTCAGCTGAGGTCCCAGATGTCATGAGATCAGATGAAGCAGATGCACTGTGTCTTTGCTAAATTTTGAATCCACGAAATTTGTGACCATAATAAAATTGCTATTGTTTGAATTGCTCCTGAATGGTAGGTGAACCATAGAACCCTCTCCCTGGCAACTGTCACAGCCTCTCAGTTTGTCCCCTCATTCTGTTACTATCTATCTTCACACAGTAGCCACTGGGATCTCTTAAAAACAAAACACTAGTGTGATGCATCACTCTGACATGTAAAACCCTCCAGGTGTTCTGGTCCCTGCTCTTAGTGGGTCATTGGCATCTTCTGCCAGATATCAGATGCTAATGGGACCCAAGAAACCCCTGTTCCTGCTTAGTTTCACTTTCTCTACTTCAGAGGTCAGGCAGCTTGGCCTATGTCTATGTGGGTATCGGGAACACAGTCACCCCATCACCCCAAAGACTTCACAGGCGATCATGACTATCCTGGATCTTTTCAGCTATAACTTCTCTTTTGGCTTCCGGCATTACAGTAGTTCCCTTCTCCCTTTGAAATGCAGCCACATTTTAAAACACTATGAAACATTTCTGTGTGTTTGTCGCTGGAGGGTAGAGTTGCATCAACTTAATAGGCCATGTTGCAAGAAGAATACTATTTATAGGTAATATGATCATGTACTTAACTCAAGAGAATCGGCTAAAAGGCACTTGGAAATGAGACCAGTTGGCAGGGTGGTCAGATATTAGATTCATAAACCCAGTGGACTTTTTGAGAAAAATAGTGCATTGAGCAACTCTTCGAAACCCACAGCATCCTTAATACAGACAAGATCCAAATTTCTGCCAGATTAGGTCTGCTTGACCTTTCTGGTTTCTATCTAATTTCTCCCTTAAATGTGACCTTTGGCAAAAGTGTCTGTGTCAGGTGGAAAGCTCTGTAGTAGTTCTACCAACCAAAGCACTCTATGGTCCAGGCTTGGTAGTCCAGTTACAGCTTGTCTTCAGGGTTTCCCAACAAGGACACTGTGAAGTAATAAGAATTATTTTTATTTATTTTCTTACAGGTACATTCTGTACATTGAGCCCATTCCTCACTAACAAGCTTCCTCCCAATTCCCTTTTCTTGCTACTCCTCCATTTAATCATCTGTTCCTCTAGACCAGCAGTTCTCAGCCTGTAGGTTGCGACCCTCCACAGGGTCAAATAGTAAATATTTACATTGCAGTTCATAACAGTAGCAAAATCATGGTTATGAAGTAACAACGGAATGATTTTATGACTGGGGGTCACCACAACATGAGGTACTTTATTATTAGGTCGTAACATCAGGAACGTTGAGAACCACTGCCCTAGACAATTTCACATCTCCTCTTATTTAAATATACACAAGCATGGTTTTGCCTGACTCTGAAATCTAAGAACCACACATGAGAGAAAAACACATCAAAAGCACATGTGTGCGTGCCTGTGCGTGCATCCGTGCACACACACACACACACACACACACACACACACACACACCTGTCTTTCTAAGACTCTCTTAATTCACTTAGTAGGAAACCTCTCCAGTTGTGTCCCTTCTCCTGAAAACAACATAACTTCATTCTACTTCATGGATGAGAGAGAAAAAAAATCCTCTGTATATAAAAGTCATATTTTCTTTATCTACGCCTCTGTTATTAGACACCTAAGCTGATTAATAGGAAATAAGTGAAACTAAGTTCTGCTCAGAACACGAATTGAACTCACCTCTTCTTTTCGCACTGAGCAGTTCTTTGTCAACTGGTGTGTGCTGAAGAATGAGTCCACACAAGCTCATGATAGCTTACTGGGATAGAAAAGGGAACAGGCCGGTTAACACCACAAGCCTGACACTCTGCATCAGGCTGAATGGAAAATGCAAAGAGGAAAGTCTGCATGAAAAACCCAACCAGTGTATCTGGGGGAAGGACGGCACGTACCTAGGGAGCAGGAATATGATGAAGTCCCAGATACAAAGCAATGAGATAATGCCAAGTTCGCTTCATGTGCAGCTCCTGTAACAATGGTCTGTATCTACTGATCCCCTTTTAAGGAAATTTCTATATCTGAGTTGATGCTGTAAGGAACAAAACAAAACAAAACACAAAAACCACAGCCCCGAGCTTGACAAAGGGACTAAATGCAGACTATTTTTTTTCCTGGTGTTCCCATGTCAACAAGTCGTTATTTTTTTCTTTGGCTCAGTTTGATTCACAGTTATGGGCAATAGTTACTAGGTTCCTGGGTTTACAGAAATAGAATGGAATTTTTTGCTCATACATTGAATTTTGTGGAGATGGATGTGATCCCACATCCCGACAGACAAGCGCACGGGAGATGATTAAATAAAACATTTCAGCATAACCAGGCTACTTCTGTAACTTTGCTTGTGTCTGTGACTTTTTTTGTGCACCAAAGTCTTTGCATGTCTAAAAATTAATAAAAGCATTTCAATCTGTCCCGAAACTCCTCTCTGACTACTGCCACAAGTCTGTTGGGATGGGAAGAAAAGGTAGGGACAAGAGTGCTTCCCCGGGGGATGACAGACAAATAACGACTTGCTTAGCTGATCTGAGGAAGAAGAATTCTAAATCCACAGTGGAAAAAAAAAATCTAAGAACTAGTCAAATTACACAATTTCAGGGATTGATGGCAGAAACTTCTGGAGGGCCGCTTATGAAGCAGGTAGGAATGGGAGGTGACTGCTTAGTGGGTATACAGTTTCTGTTTGGGATGACAAAATGGAAATATACAGTTTTGTCTTAGTTAGGGTTTCTATTGCTGTGAAGAGACACCATGACCACGGCAACCCTTATAAAGGGAGAACATTTAATTTGGGTGGCTGAACATTTTCAGAGTTATAGTCCATGATCATCATGTTGGGACATGGCAGCCTGCAGGCAGACATGGTGCTAGGGAAGGAGCTGAGACTCCTACATCTTGGCCTGCAAGAAACAGGAAGTGGTCTGAGACACTGGGCGTGGCTTAAGCATCTATGAGATCTCAAAGCCCACCTCCACAGCGACACACTTTCTTCAGCAAGGTCATACCTATTACAACAAAGTCACACCTCCTGATAGCGCCGCCTCCTATAAGTTTATGGGGATCAATTGCACTCAAACTACCACAAGTTAGTGTAGTGGTTGCACAACTCAGAAAATAGAATTCACTGGGGCTGAAGAGATGGCTCAGCGGTTAAGAGCACTGACTCTTCTTTCATAGGTCCTGAGTTCAATTCCCAGCAACCACATGGTGGCTCACAACCATCTGTAATGAGATGTGGTGCCCTCTTCAGGGATGCAGGTACACATGCAGGCAGAATATTAAAAAAGAAAGAAAGAAAGAAAATAGAATTCATGCCACTGAATCCTAACTGATAGTGCTTAAAACAACATTTATGTTGCGTGTTTATTACACAATAAATACCATGAAACATATAGACAGTTGTCTATGGCGGCATCCGTTCCTTCCTGCAGGGTGGGAAGGCCCTTCTGCTCTCGCCATAACACGAGTGCATTATCGCCCGGAGAAGTAAAAGATGAAGTCTGGGAACGGGATATCAGGCACATTGAATCAGAGGTGTCCTAGAGAAAGAAGGACAGAATGCAAACTGGGCGCTTGACAGCGTCACCCCATAATTCCCACCATCCCTTCCTCTCCGTGAATCCCAGAGTACAGACTAAAGACTTCTTTAAAAAAAAAAAGATAAGATAACATAAGATAAGATAAAGCAAACAACAACAACAAAGCATTGGAACTTGACAAAACAAACAGGTGGAAAAGAGCCCGAGAAAAGTCACAGGGAACACAGACTCACTCATTTGCATACTGAAGAATCCCATAAAAACGCTAAAGCAGAAGCCATACTATATATACGCAAAAGACCTGTAGGATAAAAAAGAAAAGTATATAAATAAAATAAAGTAAAAGTTTAAAAATAAGATAAAATTTTAAAAATTGAAATAGAAAAATTTTAAAAAAGAAAAAGTCCTGACACGGCATTATGAGACAAAGAACCTTCAAAGCTGCCCTTGAGTTCATTTTCTGCTGGCCATTTACTGCTGGGCGTGTGGCCTGCCCTTAAGAGTAGTTTGTTTCCCCAGTGAGGAGGAAACTAAATTTTCATTTGCTAGTGATTACCAATTTGAGATTGTTCCTGGGTTAGGGATGGGGCATGTGTCTACTTCTCCTTTCAACTCTAGGACCCAGTCTGGTGCAGACCTGTGCAGGTTGTGCGCATGCCCCCTCAGTCCCTGGGAGTTCATCTGTGTGCCAATCATGTTGCCTTAGAAGGTCTTGTTTTCTTGATGTCCTCCATCCCCTCTGGCTCTTATACTCTTTCCTCCTCTTCTTTCTCAGAGTTCTATGAGCCCTGAGCCAGGAGGCATTTGATGGAGATGTTCTGTTTATGGCTGAATATTCCAAGGCCTCTCACTCTCTACATAACGTCTGGTTGTGGGTCTCTGTATTTAGCCCCATCAGCTGCAGGAGGAAGCGTCTCTGATGATGGCTGAGCAAGGCACTGATCTATGAGTATAGTAGAATGTCATTGAAGAGTCATTTTATTGCTGTTTTTTTTTTGCTTGTTTTATAACAGTAGTATTGGATTTACCCTAGGTCCTTGAGCCATCTAGTCTCAGGTTCTTGGTCACCCAAAGAATATTGAGTCTGGGTCCCATCTTGTGGAGTGCAGAGTGGGCAGTCAGTCCCAATCAGATATTTGTTGGTTACTATCACAAGCTTTGTGTCTCTGTTGTACTAGAAACTCTTGTAGGCAGGCCACCATTGTAGATTAAAGGTGTTGTGGCTAGGTTGGGGTTTGCATCTCTTCTTTGGTAGTGTGGAATTTATCTTCCAGTACCAAGTATGCTGAGCACATAGGGGTGAAGGCTCTATGTAGGCACCAATTGGGCTTCTCCGTGTTCAATGAGTTGTGTAGGGGTTGTCTTCAGATATGGGGCTTTCCATCACTTGGTGGGAAGCGAGCTATAGTCTTGGCAACAGCCTGGTTATTTGGGGATTCCCAAGGGACTCCTTTGTACAACAACTCAATTAGATGTAACCAGACCTGGTACTAGAAGCTTCATTTGGTGACAAGAGATGGTCAGCTGAGGCTCTGTTTCCCCTTTATTTGGTGATTTCATTTAGATTCCCTTCAAATAAGTGTATATTTTTAGGAAGCCTCTACTTTATTAGGTTTCTATACTACTTATCGCATGGCCCTTAATTTTGTCTTTCCACATATTCCCCGTATCGTCTGCCTCCACCCTCTCCCTCTCCACTTGATCTTCCTGTCCCAGTCTCTCCACCACCACCCATCTAGAATGATCTAATCTATTACCCTTTCCTAGGGAGACCTATTTGTCCTCCCAGGAGTCCCTTACTCTGTACTTAACCTCTATGATTCTACGAGCTGTAGCTTGGTTATCGTTGACTTAACAACTAATATCCACACATAAACAACTACATGCCACATTTATCCTTCTAAAATTGGTTGCCTCACTTGGGATAATTTTTTCTAGTTCTAGCCATTTACCTGAGAATTTCATGGTTTCATTGTTTTAATGGCTGACTAATAATCCACTGTGCAAATGTCCTGCGTTGTCTTTCTCCATTCCTCTTATAAGTGGCATATAGGTTGTCCCCAGTTTCTGGTTATACAGACCAGTGACTTCCCAACAAGAGAGAGAAGGATACTCTGGGGAATCTGAGGAGTTCAAAAAAGAGAGGCTTGAAGAGATTTGCGTTGAGGTTTCTTAGAAGCGGGGTGTCAACCATAGCACTGGAGAGTTAGTTCACAGCCAACAAGTCCCACAGTGCTCAGTGCTTCCAATGAACGGTTTAGAAAACTGGTCTTCAGTGTCTTCCCCGTGGACCTGAGGTGAGTAAGTCTCCACGGAGAAAGGCTGAAACTCGGGCTGTATTCCTCAGCAAGCTACAGGCGGACGGATTTTCTGGCAACATGGACAACACTAAAGATCTTGAGAGAAACAAATAGTGTCAATGAGAAGGCTTAACATGAATATTGTTACAGCTATAAAAGGTGGCCTTTCATCTGTAAAGCAAGACCTTGCTGCTATCAAATGAAGGACAGAGAACAAAATATATCTTTAGAAATTAAAATATGGTAGTAGAAATGAAGAAGTCAGCAGAGGGGCTAGGAGACAGGGTGACCAAAGTGCTCAGATTCTATACCAAAAAGATAAGAAAATGCAAAGTGGAAATTATAAAAAGTTTTTAACATAAGACTTTCAAAAAAATCTGAGTAATTAACATTTCAAAAAACAGAGTGGACAAGGCAAACTCATCAATGGAATAATTTTTTTAAAAAATCCCCCATAACTTAAGAATATGGAAGTAAATCATAGCAGAACACTTCACGGTGAAATTTTAGAACACAGTTGTATTAGTTTTTTTTTAAAATTGCTTTTCAGTATGTTGCCACAGACTTCAGCAGGCTAAACCGACGTGGGTTTGGTACAGCACATTCACATGGGTCAGGGCTGTAGACAGGGCTTGGCTGCATCCTCAGCTTAGGGTTTCAAAGCAGCAATCCAGGTTGTGTTCTCATCTGACTTGGGTTCTCTCTCAAGCCCATAGGAACAGAACTCAGATTCTTGTGGGTGCCAGGCTGCGGTCCTTGTAGTGGCTTCTTTTCTTGGGGCAGCTTTCAGCTCCCAGAATTCCCTCTGCCACAAGCCTGTTTTACAGATCTTATTCCAGCATGACCTCGTCTTCAAATCCCCTCATACCTGTCTAAGACAGAGTCTTAATATTGTAAGTGGTTACATGAGCGCATGTCTCTTACCTTTCTCGTGGAATCTAATCGAATTATTTCCTTAATTAATGGCTAGATGCATATCTGAGTTTCTATATGCATTCTAATTACATAGGACTGGAACTAACTGGGGCAAGGGGTGTTATCTTAGAATTCTGCTTACTACAACTATGGAGGAAAACCCTTAAAAGCTTCCAGAGTGAAATAACTAGGTCTAAATGAATGATAAGGAGTGTATAATGATAAGACTTCTCAATGACAATGTCAGGAGCAAGGAGATCACTAAGTGACATCATCAGAATTCTGAAAGGAACTGATTTCCTACCTACCGTTTTATACCCATCCAAATAAGCTACCAGGTTTGAAAATAGAATACACACATCTCTGGAAATAAAAAAAAAAGTCTCAAATATTTACCACCCCCACACTCGTCCTCAGCCACTGGGGATGATGTTGCATAAGCCAGAGGAGTAGCGGATCATTTCATTCTAGAAACAGGAAACAAAGGGAAGTTCCACATGAGGGTAGAGGGGACAATCCATCAAGATGGAACTGACGGACAGCTGATGTGAGTCACTATGAAGGGAAGGACTTAGATAACTGGTCTAAGCTTTTGGTGTGACCCAAAACTTCAACCAACAACACCAAAATGAAGCAAACAGTGTGATGGGTGTGTTTTACCTCCAGAGGTCCCAGAAATATCCAAGAGTGTAAATGAAACCATGGTTTACTACAGGGCTTAGTTTTAAGTAACTGTAGTTTCCTTATAATGCAAATACTGGATATTAATCTAACTGGAGTGGCAAAAGAAAGACAGGATGTCAAAATGATGGCGTTGTGGATGAACATATGTCCCCTGCCCCTATTGTCCGGCGTCTGTGAGTGTGACTCTTCAGAGTGGAGTCTTTATAGGTAACCAAATGTGTGTATGTTGGTTGGAGAGGAGAAAGGGCTTACACTTGGTTTTCTATAGTGGGAAGTTGGCAAGTGATTCCTATGAATTAGGAACCAAGAAGTACAGGCTATGCACAGTACTCAGAAGCTCCAAGACAAATAGCCAATAGCCATCCTAAAGAGCTAAAGGCTGTTGCTTTGGGGATGAGGCTAATGAGGTAAGGGGAAGGAGGCTCATTGGAGGCTAATGCTTATTTCAGGAAAAGTTTTTGAACCAGATAGTTATTTATATCGTATGCACAGATTGATAAAAATAAAAGCTAAAATTTCCAATATATCAGCAATAATTAAATAGAAGGCATAACAGAGGAAAAAGAAATCCCATCTACAAGGGCAATAAATCCCTCATAGCCTGCACAGGCCACGTGCCAGGTCTTTATGGCAAGAACGGTCACGTTCCACTGAAGGACAAAGATAAATAAAAACGGGCCTCTGCCTTAAGTGGTGCTTGCGGTCGAGGAAACGAGAGGGAAACCATGGCAGGTCAATGTGCAAGGAGCCACTGCTATGGGCAGAGAGCTCCAGATTCCACTTCAGAGGCTTCTGCGGGGCAGGGGATCCCAAACGAGAATGTGGAATTCTAGGGAGAGTGGGGAGAACTTCCCAGAGGATAACAGCTGACCCGGTGGATGGGTGTTTGGGCAAGCAGAGAGATGCTTTTTCATGGTGGAGCTGAGGCTGGACAGCGAGGCAGAAATCAGGCTGCTAAAGCTCTGTACACAGAGGGAGCAGCTCCTCCTCCTCTCATTCCTTCTTTCTCTGCTATCTTTCTTTCCCCTCTATCCGTCTCTCCCCTCTGCTTCCTTTGGGACAGGGTCTCCTGTAGCCTGGGTTGACCTGGAACCACTCTGTAGCTGAGGACGACCTTGAACTCTTGATCCTCCTATCTCCACCTCCCAAGTTGCTGAGGTTACAGGTGTGAGCCATCACACCTCATTTTGTGTCGTCCTGGTGACTGAACCCAGGGCTTTGGGCACCTTAGGCGAGCACTCTACTGACTGAACTACACCCCTAGCCTATTTCACTGAACAGTTATTTAAAGTATTTCACGTGAAGGAGTGAAGAGCCAGGAGCTGCCTTTTTTTTCTCATAGAATAAGCATATTAGTGACTGACCAATAAAAGATGTCAGGTCAAACAGATGATGCCACCATTTTGAAAAGTCTTCATGCAAGGCTCTTTCAGGACATTGTTGTCAATATGTGTGCTGTAACAAAAACCCACAGCCAGGGTGACTCAAAAGCAGGAATTTGTTTCTTACTGTTCTGGGGGCCGGGAAGTCCAAGTTCAGTTGTGCTTGCAATTCTGTTGTCTGGCAAGAGTTCTTGTCCTGATTCTTAGATCACAGTCTTTGCATCATATCCTTAGATGGCAGGTGGCAGAGAGAGAGAGAGAGAGAGAGAGAGAGAGAGAGAGAGAGAGAGAGAGAGAGAGAGAGAGAGAGAGAGAGAGAGAGAGAGACTTACCCTCCATTTTAGGCTCTGCCATCATGGTCTAATTATTTCCAAAGACTCCATCTCTAGCTGCCATCCCCTGAAGGTAGGGGGTGGCTAGGAGTCCAAAATACGAATTTTGGGAGGGAGGGCAGACACACACTTTCAGCCCCTGTTCCTTGACCACCATTGTGAACATTAGTCAGATCTATCCAGGGCCAGACAGGAAGTTATTAACCCTTCGTGGAGGATTTCCATTGCCTGGCACCGCCAGGAGAGGCCAAACCCAGACTGTAATCTCTGAAGGCTTAACCACTCTACCTCTCAGAGGTGATATTGTCTGCAAGCTGTGAGCGTGCTGAAGAACTTCACGCCGAGTTTGACTTGTTGTAGTAAAAGCAGAAGTGCTGACTAGGCCAGCTCCCAGAAACTCCCTCGCAAACACTATTTTTCCCTTCTCTCTTTACTGCTGTTCTCCGAATACAGATGTGATGGCTAGAGCTTAGGCAACCCTATTGTCTCACGAGGCACACAGAGATCATTGTCTGTGGAGGTGCCGGGAGAAGGCACCTGGCATACAGAGTATTTGGGGGTGCAGAGTTGCTGTATGTCCTTGGACTCCTAATCTCTCCATTTTTATTTTAGAAATACATTTCTATCTTAAGTCATTGTGAATTTCTCACTTTTGTTTTAGTCATATCTAAAGCTAATCTTAGAAAGCAGGGCAATGCAGTGGGTAAACCCAGAAGTAAGAGTTAACCTAGTCAATAAAGACAGGGCTGTCTTCGGAGAATGAGGCTGATGCAGGACGTGCAGGGTAAAGCATGGCCAGACTGGTTTGGAAAGAGCAGAAACTGTTTAGGAGACTCTCAGGTACATGAGATGAGAAAATCAAATCCATACCAGGCCCGCGTGCACAGTCCGTGTACCTGAACCAAACTAAACGTCCCCAGTTCTTTAGTGATGTGAAATTAAAAATCCACACCAGAGCCTTGCTGGGTCCCACAGCAGTTCTGCTTAATAAGAGGAGAAGGGATGGATACAGGTGATCAGAAAGTAGAAGGAGATGCTCTCTGGTCGACAGGGGTCGGTTGGGACTAAGAGAGGAAGTGGAGGTGGGCTGTGGGTTAGGATGAGGACAAACAATAAAGACACATGTATATGAAGAGGCCATGATGAAACCCACTATGTTGTATGCTAATTTTAAATTTTGATTTAAGAAGAGAAAAAGAGCAGGTTAAATTCTTTGCTGGTCGGTTTGTAAGTCCCGAGGGGTTGGGGAGTCTTTGCTCTCAATCAGTTCCTTGAACCTTAAGACCAGCAAGTGTGTTTCTTTTCCCTTAACGCACATTTATTTACAGGTCGTCTTTCTTCAGAGGTCAGCTCATCTTAGAATAAGTCCCGTCTTTCTCCACACCAGTTCTGTGGTGCACTTCCGTCACCAAGACTGCCACACTGCCACCCACTTCTCCCAACATGCGTACCAAGAATCGGGACAGGACTTCTAACTCTGCTCTAGATATTAATCAAGAGCCATCTCTCCCCCATCGCCCACCCCACCTCTGCTTCTTTTAATTCTGTCATAGCCTGGGCGGTTTCCTTTCTCAACCTCTTACCAACATCTTAGACGTCTACATTTTGTCTTGCTTATTGTGGCTCAGCAGCCCCATCCCTCCACAGAGGGACAGCTCCTCACGGGTGGGCGGGGCCTACCTCTGTCTGTTACAGTTTAGTGAATGTTCCCAAGAGCCAGCATGATGCTTGGCTCAGAGTCAAACCTCCTTAAATTAGGTGCCAGACGGATTAAAGTTGGGGCAGCAGCACTTTCACCGCATGCTGCCTTAGCTCCTTGAGCAAAGACCCTGCTTTCTCCTGATTACCATGCGTGGCTCATAGCCAGCCTGTGTGGGGGCTGATCCTGCCGCCCCTTGCTCTAATGTTCCCGTGGCTGCCCGTCTTCCCCCGTTCTTGAGGACTGTCATGAGCAGTGTGCGAACAGCCACCTGCTGCTGAGCACTTCGACCTTTTGCAGCACGCCTCCTTCAGGGATGAATCACAGCACACAGCGCACAACTCACATTCCCCCAGGATGCTTACGCTTTCATTATCCCTGCTTTGAATTCTAACACAACTGCACCTGTTTGGGCCATCGCTTTCCTCCTTGGTGGATACAATGGGATTAATGATATTTGCAACATGATGCAAAAGAAGGCAGAACTCCTGCGAGACTGCCACTCAGTGACTTATCAAGGGCTCTATGGTTCAGACCCGCAGGACCCCCCCACCCCATTCTTCATCTGTTGCCATCTGTCGGTGGGAGGCCAAATTGGTGTGATTTTTATGGCGTGACTTTGATTTGTTTGTTGTATCTCTAAAAGTTACAACTTGGGAATTTCTAAGTAGAAAAGTCTTAATTTTTAAAATCTATGGTTTGCTCTATGTCATCATACACATAAGTCCAGACTGTTATCTCTTAATTTCTTCTCGTAGTAGGAATTCAAAATTCATATTCACCCCCACTGTGCTGCTTTCTCTGGGTCTGGTGATGGGGAAACAAAGCTCACCTGGCTGTTGTTAAAGCTCACTCCGTGTCACCATGTGCTCTGCAGAATACTAATAGGTGTCCCACCTAGATGAACATCTGTGATAAAATAAATTCAAGAGCCCTGCAGGCCCCACTCTGCTACACCATCTTCATTTCAAAGGTTCTTTTTAAACCAGTGTGCACTGCCACTTAACCTTTTAAGACCAGTGTTTCTTAACCTTGCTTGACAGTACATCTCCCACATTACAGAATACCCAAGTTTACAGTACTTCATAGAAATGCTGAGATGCATATTTGTCTGGTAGACCACAGATGTTTCTTGGACCCAAGACTTGGTCCCAAAACGGGGGTGAAAGCATCCCTGTAGCTCTCCCGGCAGAATGCTGTGCACAGCTCATTTTAGCCCTGGAGCACAGCACTTTCAACAGTGCAGCCCGGGAAGACAACATCTGCCTCACTTCTGGAAAGCACCCTCACACTGTCTAGTTCAGGGATGCTGAACACCTCTTCCCAGCAGGTAGGGCTTCGTCTCTGTAATTAACGCATTTTGTGGAAGAGAAATACGGGAAGATTCTAGCAGTTTCAGGGAGGCTCGAAACACTTGTTTTGGTTTTTGAGTAGGCTCATCTTGGCTTCTGCTTGTCTTAACATGAGTAAGAGATTATTCACCGTGTGGGTGTGGCAGCTCGGGAGGACACGATGGAGGCACAAGTTTCTTTGTTTCTTTACTTGATGCCAGTCTTACACATCCAAATGAGAAAGGCATCCCAGTGTGCTTTCTGGGAGATCAGGCTGGGGAGACTTCTATGGTTGGGTCTTCTTTAAATGCTTGTCATGGTATCAGCATTCCAGGGTACGTTTGGGGGTATGGGTAGAGGTGGGGAGATGGCTTGGGTTGGTGAGTTGTGAGGTGTTAGAAAAAAAAATCCCTACTGTTTGGAATGTAGAACCAATGTACCCAAACTCAGAGAACCTCCGTGGGACACATGGTGAGCATTTGCTGGCTCACCCTTGATCATGAGCCGCAAATAACCCTGAGCCCGAGCAGAGTTTGAATCTCTCAGTCTCCAGCTACCCCGGGGGCGTGGCAGGAAGTCAGGTGACTTTGTGTGTATTGCAGTGGAAGCCCTTTATTGTCATTCTCCCTAAGGCTTTCGGAGCATCCTCCAGATTCACCGGTTCACCGACGTGTTTGGTGCCAGTCCTTATGGTACCGCGACTGCCAGTTGGCCATGGAACGACTTGTTTGACTTGATGCTCAGTATCTCTTCTAAGCACATTCTTTTAAAAACGTTGATTTCTAGTTTATGAGTGAACTGATAATTGTGGGTGAATCAGGAGGGATGACCTTTGGGAGTGCTCAATTCCACAGAGACTATTTCTGGAAATTATTGACAACTTCGTGCCCTTGACTTGGTCTTTGGCATAAAGTATCTTAGATATAGGTTTCTAAGGATGTGGTCCAGTTCTCTCTTAAGAGGCTTTTGTGCCGTTATCAGAGTCATCAGGGGCAGTGTCTTTGCTGACTGGCTCATTTATACAGCTTCCTTCACCAGGACTTAGCACCTGATAGTGACTGAATTCAACTAGGCTCTCTAAATAAATAAAGATAAAGCGAACCCAAATATCCCATCTAAACTCCTCCACTTTGGTTTCCCGACTATCCTGTGTTTGGGTGCTCCTGCTTGGGCCCATTCAAATCCCACCCTCTGGGTGCCAAGAGGCGGGGCCCCCACCCTGGAGTTGCCTCATTCCACCCTTAGCCAGTGAGAAAGCCCGGCTTCGCTGGCCCCTCCTCTCCTGGATGTCCAGACCACGCCTACCCGGATTATAGATTGGCCATCTGTGCCCTTGTGTTCTGTCCCCTGCCTTCCTGAGGACCACCTGGGAGCCACTTTGCATTGCCCTGTTTATTAAATCTGGACTTAATAATTTGGTCTGATTTGGTTTATTGTATCTGCAGCAGACGAATCCAGCAACCGGGGATCCAATACTTAACACCCTAGGTTTTTCTTTGTAGGATTTAACACCATCTGCACGATATGTGTATAAATTTAGTGTTTGTTTATTATAAACCACTAGAACTAAGCACTTGGGGGCAGGAGTCTTCCTTTTGTTTATCACCAAATGCCAAGAATCTGGATGGGAAAAAAAAATCTGGAAATAGTCATGGGGTATAAAAGAAACTTAAAAAACTAAATGGAAAAATATGGAACCTCAAATGACATCATCATTTATCTTTATTTTTTTCGCTCTGCATTTCTCTGTATTACTTTCATATCCTGGACTAACTCTTCTCTTGCGGAGGCAAGATGGCTTCCACCGGAAAGCAAACTTTCATTCAGTAGAATCAGCCTTTGCTTACTGGCAAGCACAGGTCACCCGAAGCACGGCCAAGCAGATGGAGCTGTCATTAGCAAAGCAGCGATTCTGAAGAGGACGCAGTTTCGGCATGTGCAGTAAGACACTTCAACTCCAACATTCCTTCATTCATTGCTCTCAGCTACATGTTATCAACAGAGACACACAAAGCTTTCGTGAGAAAAGTAGGAGAGATACTGGCACTCCCGCCATACAAATGAGAAAATTGAGGGAGAGTGGTCTTCTCTAAACC
Source organism: Dicrostonyx torquatus (assembly GCA_028555095.1). Classification (NCBI taxonomy): domain Eukaryota; kingdom Metazoa; phylum Chordata; class Mammalia; order Rodentia; family Cricetidae; genus Dicrostonyx; species Dicrostonyx torquatus. The sequence continues at coordinate 2,054,459 of JAQHUG010000250.1, read as the reverse complement.
GTATGGAAGCAGTGGTGTTCCCTCTGGACCGCAAGCGTTCTTCGATAGCACCTGATTCTACAGATCAGATTATCTGCCAGCATGGATTAACAAGGGAGAAAATGATAGCTGGATGTCTTTACAGAAGGGGGTAAGAAAGTGGCAGATTGCACGCACGCACGCACGCACGCACCGGGGTACCTCCATGTGAACAGTTTTACTTCTCTGGCTGATAACGACCTCTCAACTGTTTGGCCATGCCTGGTGATAACCAAATGGTTGTGTTGAGTACATGGAGAATGAGGACTCAGATTGATCTGGAGCGTGAGCAGCAATAACAGCACTGTCCCTGAGCCTGAGGACCTAAATCTAGAAAGACTAAATGACACATATTGAGACAATTCACAATCCTTTCTGGGAAGCCGCACTAAAACTCAGAATTCCAGCTTCCAGTGATGGAAGCACTTCTACGGAACCAAGGCATGAGAGGGGCCTCAGGGCATCTGTTCCCACGAATCCCACCACTACCCATAGCCCAGGGAGCCAAACTCTTAGCACACCTTGCCCGTTTCCTCTCCCTCTCCAGGTCTCCTTGCTCCCAGGGACTGGGTCTCTTCCTTGCTCTCACTTTGGGTGCAGTCGCGAATGCTTTAGAGGGGTTAATAGTTTGCAGACCGAGCCTGACTAGGACTTATCGTCCTCGAGTTTCACACTTGAAGAATCAAACTGGCAAAGGGTAAAGTTCAAGAATTTAAGCTGAAAAGCAACAGGATGGAGTCTTTTTAAAAAAAAAACAACTTTTTACCTTTAATGTGTATTTTTATTTCTTATGTGTATTGAATATTTTGCCTACATGCAAATCTATGTGCCATGTGCGTACTGTGCTCTTGGAGACCAGAAAACCATGTCAGATGTCCTGGGACTTGAATGATAGATGGTTGTTCACTGGCATGGTGGTATTGGGTCCTTGAGAGAACAGACAATGCTCTTAACCAGCTCCCCAGCTCTCAACAGATGGACTCTGAAGCCCAGACATTTAGTACTGTTTTTAACTTTGAGTTATTTCTTGTAAATTGTTCGTCGCCTTGCCTGGGTTCAGCTCTTGAAGTTTGGTAGAATTGGTTTGAGATGTGGCTGAGGTAGCTGAGCCAATGGTTGGCTGCTATATCATTGACAAACCACCAAGCTATAGGCCACGGTTAAGTTGTGGGGTGATACGCAGAACTGTTATTTGTTTCGGGGTGGGACTGAAGCAAATGAGGTTATAGGAAAGATCTAAGGATTATGGGTGGTACTCACTGCTTTCTCATTGTTCTAACAGAGTGCCTGAATAGAAGCTGGGCAGGGAAGGGTTTATTCGGCTTCCAGTCTTATGGATGACAGTCCCTCATGGTTGCAGGAGTATAAGGTGGCTGGTTACGCTGCATTCTCCATCAGGATTTACCCCAGATAGGGCACAAACTGAGGAAGCGATTTTGCCCAAGTCTAGCTTATGGGCTGATGATTTTGTTGGTATCACTTAGAAGAATATGGGTAAATCGACACCAGCATTACCAAAAAATCCGCCCCAGCACAGGAAATGATTTGGGAAGGTTGCATCCCTGTAGTTCCCGCTCTGGTGTGGAGATGTCCCAGTCAACTAGAGTCTCCTTTCTGGAGCAATCGATCGCTACTCTTAGAAGAGTAGGCATGTCAATCTTCTGTCAACCTGGGGCTCAGAAGTCTTGTGCACTTTCTGGGTGTCCTGAGCTCCTTTCTTCTCTTCAGGAGGGAACTTTCCTCCACAGAGGAGAGAGCTGCAGGACAACTGGCTTCTCCTTTTTCACCTCTTCCTTCAGCCCTGGATTCTAACCATTGGCTGATCACACCCACTTTTGGGCTTATCTCCCTACCTCCCTGTGAACAGACATCCAGGGGTGTGTCTCCTAGGTGATCTTAAATCCAGGCAAGTTGACAGAGCAGATTAATCACTGCAAGGGCTGCCTTCAATATCTTTATAGGAGCCACCTGGGTGGGCAGATGGGGAAATCAATATTGGCTTCTTAATGCAAGCTGCAGTGGGTACAGGGACACTGCTATATCATAAAGCTTTTGGGCAAATTAGAAAAAATGTCTTCTGCAAGACCATCTGAGACTGTAAGTGTCTGTGTTGGAAAGAAGATGGTCACCTAGTTGTGAATTTGGAAAGTGTCTCTCCTGCCTTGAAGGATCGAGCCCCACACCAGGAGCACAGTTTAGTGAACAGAACAAAGAATTTGTGTTTCCATTTCTCATCTGAGATGGTTTCTTATAAGGGAATAATCTGCATTGGAATGACAACACTGTTAGACAGGGAAGCCAGAACACCTATAGAATGACAGTGTTGTTAGACAGGGAAGCTGGAACACCTATAGAATGACAGTGTTGTTAGACAGGGAAGCTGGAACACCTATAGAATGACAACACTGTTAGACAGGGAAGCTGGAACACCTATAGAATGACAACACTGTTAGACAGGGAAGCTGGAACACCTATAGAATGACAACAATGTTAGACAGGGAAGCTGGAACACCTATAGAATGACAACGTTGTTAGACAGGGAAGC
>JAQHUG010000250.1:2035549-2050048 GCA_028555095.1 Dicrostonyx torquatus | reverse complement strand
TGTTAGACAGGGAAGCCGGAACACCTATAGAATGACAGCATTGTTAGACACGGAAGCTGGAACACCTATAGAATGACAACATTGTTAGACAGGGAAGCCGGAACACCTATAGAATGACAGCGTTGTTAGACAGGGAAGCCGGAACACCTACACATTCCAGGAGCTGAGCGGCTGACACTGGGCTGTCCTGCCTTCCTTGCTGCTCAGTACATTTCCAGTGCGTGTGGATAATGCAGACATGGATCCAGCACTCCACTCCCTGTCCTAATAAGGAGACACTGGTCTGTGGAGCCTGTGGGAAGCTCTTGCTAAAGGAAAAGCTGACCACCATGAAGCGTGTTTCCTCAGCCTTAAGAAGTTGGACTTCAGCGGGAAAGAAAGGCAGCCCATCTACACTGTGGAACTTAGAAATAAAATGATTCAAGAGAACTGGAAGTTTGTCAAATGAGACTCTTAAAACAGTTTTTCTTTTAAAAAGGTTTTTTTCCCCTGTTATGAAAGCAATCTGAACTAATTGCAGGGAAGTGTAGAAAATAGAAATGAGCCCAAAGAAGAAAAAAGTCACTTGAAATTTGACAACTCAGGAATAGCTACTCAGAATTCTCTGTCCTGTCCCAAGCTTGCTACACATTTGGACACATTTAGAACACATCTACACCTGTGACTATTTGTAACCTACATTTTAATGTAACAGTAGTCTCTTAACATTTTCTATGTAATTGAAACTCCTCCACCTTGTTATTTTGACAGTTGTATGGTAATTTGTTAATTTATCTAATGATACAATTATAACCTAATCTTTATTTTGGAATTTTTACATTATTTCTATTAATTTTTTTTTTTTGGTTTTTTGAGACAGGGTTTCTCTGTGGCTTTGGAGCCTGTCCTGGAACTAGCTCTTGTAGACCAGGCTGGTCTCGAACTCACAAAGATCCGCCTGCCTCTGCCTCCCGAGTGCTGGGATTAAAGGCGTGCGCCACCACCGCCCGGCTCTATTAAAATTTATACATGGTGTTTGAAGAAGTGTGTGTGTGTGTCTCTCTCTCTCTCTCTCTCTCTGTGTGTGTGTGTGTTACAGGGAATAAAACCTAGGGCCTCATACATTTGAGGCTAGTACTCCACCATTGAGCTATATCCCTAGTGACTTTATTTATTTATTTGCTTATTTTTGTGTATGTATGCAGATGGGTGCATGTATATGCATAGCATATGAGCACACATGTGCATAGGCACATACAGGTCAGAGGTAAATGTCAGGTGTCTTCAGTGACACCCCACTTTATGCTTTGAGGCAGGATCTCTCAGCCGTCCCTGGAGTTTGTCAGTTATGTTATTATGACTAGCCAGCTGGCTGGGGTGGTTGGATCTCCTATCTCAGCTTCTCAAGTACTGGGATTGCAAGTGGACCATCATTCCTGCCCAACAGTTATGTAGGTACTGGGGACCCAAACTCCGATTTTCATGCTTGGGTGGCAAGCATTCACCTCGTACTCTCTTCGTCTTAGTCTATTTTCTATTGCTGCGAAGAGACACCATGACCAAGGCAACTCTTATAAAGAAACACATCTAATTGGGACTGACATATTTTAAAAGGTTTAGTTCATTATCATCGTAGTGGGAAGCATGGCACCATGCAGGCAGATATGGTGCTGGAGAGCTGCTACATCTGGGTTGGCAGGCAACAAGAAGAGTCTAACACTAGGTTTGGCTTGTGTATTTGAAACCCAGAACCCACCTTTGATGGCATACTTCCTCCAACAAGGCCATACCTCCTAATCATGCCACTCCCCAGTGACCAAGCATTCAAATTTATGAGTCTATGGGGGTCATTCCTATTCAAACCACCACACCCTTTGGGTTTTTTATATTGTGACAGAGTCTTGCTGAATTACTCCGGCTGGCTTTTATCTTGTGATCCTCCTCCTTCAACTTCCCTAGTAGCTGAGATTACAGGCCTGAACCAACAACTGATGCACATGTTTTTGAATGTTGATTTGCCACATGTATTAAGATTCTCCAGAGAGACCCCAAGAGTGATGCATGAATCACCCTGGAAAGAAGAAATAGAGGAGATGTCCTGGTAAACTGGTGGCAGGGGGTAGAGTGATGGGAATGGGGCATGGGAACATGATGAATCAGGATGGACAAGTTGAAGATGGAACCAAAGGGGAGAGTAATGAAAGAGATAACAACAACAACAACAAAAAAGATTCTCCAGAGAAGCAGAACCTACAAGATATATGTTGCCAGAAGACCACTTAGCCCTGAAATAATCACACAGAAACTGTATTAATTAAATCACTGCTTGGCCCATTAGCTCTAGCTTCTTATTGGCTAACTCTTACATATTAATTTAACCCATTTCTAGTAATCTGTGTATCACCACATGGCTGTGGCTTACCTACTAAAGTTCTGGCGTCCGTCTCCAACTGGGCTACATGGCTTCTCTCTGACTCCATCCTTCTTTCTCCCAGGATACAGTCTAGCTTTCCTTGCCTAGTTCTGTTCTTCCCTGCCATAAATTCAAAGCAGTTCTTTTTTCATTAACCAATAAAAGCAACACATAAGCAAAAGGACCTCCAACACCAGATATAGATAAATACAGAAGAAGAGATTTATTACAGGAATTGGTACATGTGGTTATAGAGGCTGAGAATTCCATGGGATGCCATTGGCAAGTTGAAGAACCAGGAAAGTTATCGTTACATTTTTTTTTATTGTTGTTATTTTGTTTTTCAAGACAAGGCTTCTCCCTGTATTAGCCATAGCTATTCTGTAAACCATTCTGGCCTTGAACTCACAGAGATCTGCCTGCCTCTGCCTTCCCAGGGCTGAGAATAAAGACGAGTGCTACTGCCCAATTATTGGTATAGCTTGTTCTGAGTCCTGAGGTCTGAGATCTGGGGAATAGGAAAGGTGGTGCTTCTGTTACATATGCTGCAACCTGAGGGCTAAGACTCAGGAGGCAGGAGCTCTGGTTTTCAAGGACCAAAGCAGGTGGATGTTCAAGTTCAAGAAGAGGTAGAGCATCCACTCTTTCTCTGCCTTTGTTCCTTCAGGCCTTCAGTGGGTTGGATGAAGCCTGTTTACATTGCTAAGTGTGGCTCACTTTATCCCTTCTGGTTCAAACATGTAGCTTTTCTGGAAACGGCCATCTCAGAAACTGTTTTACCAGCTTTTTGAGCATCCCTTGGCTTGGTTAAGTTGACACAGAATTAGCTAGCATACGCCTCCCTAATTAAAGTCTTAGACGTGACCTTGAAGTTGAATATATTTTAAAACAGAAAGATTGTACCACCTTCAGTTTCCACCATCAACAGATGAGAATTTGAGTTCCTGGAAGCCCCAGCACTATGGGTCTGAAATCGCTCAGATATAGCAGTTCTTTAGCTCTTAGTGAGACTTGAAATTCGAGACCTTGGGCAGATTGAACCTTGAAAACGGGAATTCCCCAAAAGCTGGATCTGTGAGTCTGCTACCACATAGCAAGGGCGCAATATTTTATTTTTTTTATCGCCCCAGGGGCTTAAGTCACCGTGGGTGTATGGCTTTTTTCTTCTTATCACAAGAGCAGAGATGAAGATGTTCCAGGCTTGCGCTCATTCTCCGTGCATCCCTGGCTGCCTGGCAGTACAGCGAGATCAGTGGGAGGGAGCGGTGGAGTGGGGTGGACCTGCCTTTGGAGAAGAACAAAAAGAGCTGGAGGGACAAAGCAACCCATTCCCTCCCTAGGATTGCTGGGTGGCATCCAAGGCATTGCCAAATGAGGAGGATGTGGGGTTCTTTTCTTAGAAACCTCTTTCTTCTTTTTTGGTAATAAAGTTTAGTTTTTTTATCATGAAGTATTGCATGCTCACTAATGAAAACATGGCAAGCACAGGGGTCTGACGTCACCATGGTCCCACCACTTGAGGATAAATGTTGGCCCTCCCTATCTTTGCAAGCGTATGCGAGGGAGCATTTGTCCGTCCATCGTAGCTGTCTAAATTGTTCTATACTCCCTTCCACGTTTTCCTTGCAAGTGCATAGTTTCAATAATTATTTTTTGACCATTTAGTTTTCAGTTGTGTAGATGACCAACACTTACTGTCTAATATTCCTTCGTATTTTCATTATGATTTCCATCTTGCAAACAAGGAAACTGAGGCTCACAGGAGTTATCAGATTTGCCCAGCATCACAAGAAAGGTAATGAATGCAACTAGCACTTCACCCAATCCATCCATTATTTAGTCATCAAACATTTATAGAACACAGGCCTTTGGGAGGCAGGCACCTGCTTCCTGCTCATGTAATGTTTATAGCTCTGGATAGTGTCATCTTGTGGAAGCTTTTACAGTGCTTTGGCACCACTGGAGTCCAAAGAGGAGGTACCTAGCCAGCCTGAAGTCTATAACACTGTGGAGGTAACGACAAAGCTCAACCTTTCCAGAGGAGTGGAGTTGGGTAGGGGAGTGAAGTGGTTAGAGCGGGCCTCTCAGGGAAAGGTCCAGTGGTAAGGAGACAAAGTGTTTTAGGAATTGGAAGTGCAGATAGTTATGGTTTGTGGGTGGTGATGATCTCCCCAATTAGCTTCTGTTTGGCCCTACTTTAAAAGCAGTGGGTGGACAAGATATTTACAAAGCTCATTTGGATTTTGGAAGGTGTTGGCAGAGGTTTCTGTCCTGCCTGGTCTTGTAGTTGTTCAATCCCAAAGAAGCACACAGAGGTCTACATTAAATATAAACTGGTTGGCCTAGCAGCTCAGGCTTCTTATTAACTGTTATATCTTACATTAACCCATATTTCATGTCTGTGTTAGTCATGTGGCTTGATACCTTTTCTCAGTAAGGCATTCCCATCTTGCTTCCTTTGTGTCTGGGTGGTGACTACAGACTAAGCCTTTCCTCTTCCCAGAATTCTCTTGTTCTGGTTACCCCATCTATACTTCCTGCCTGGCTACTGGCCAATCAGTGTTTTATTAAACCAGTACAAGTGACAAATCTTTACAGGGTACAAGACCATTGTCCCACAGCAGGAGGGAACCCTGATGGTCATATGGAATGGACTAGAGGACTGTATCTATGGAAACTGTTTGGGTCAGAATTCTGATAAGCAATGCCGGGGTCCTGCACTGACTGATGTAGAGTAGGTGGGGTGGGATAGAAGGCATGGATCTAAGTTGTCAAGAGGTTAGACAGAAAGCAGACATGAGTCTGCTGAGTCCATACAGGTCAGAGCTTTGTGGTGACCACTGAGGCTGGGCATCCATGAAGATGGGGGCCATGAGTTCTGTCTTGGAGTTTTGAGGGGCCTATGAAACTGAGAGGGTACTGCTCAGAAAGAGGTGAGAAGTCTAAACCGAGGCAGGGTAGGAGCCATGCAGTGGGGATGGGGGACTCGAAGTGATGCTCAAAGCTGGCAGGAAGATGGGTCCTAACCAGGAAGGGTGCAGAGTGATGCTGCCCACCGTGGCCAGTAGTGAACTGTTTTCATGAATCCTGAGAAACCCATAAACTGCAATCCAGACTTGAACAAACAGAGAGACATTTATTAAATTTAAATAATTTAAACTTTTATGTTAAAAATTTTTCTTGGGGTTTAAAGGTGTCCTGAAGGGGTCACCCCTCAGGATATGAAGTAGAAAATGAAGCTGAAAACACAGCTCTGAAGGACATCATATTTTTGGAAAATGTGGGAAGAGGAAATGGAAAAGGAATACTTGGAGGGGAGAAGAAGACAGAGCTAGCAAGGAAATTCTGTAATTGCATTACATGGAAGGTGGCAGATGGAGGGTTAAGAGTTCAAGGCTAGCCTGGGCTATGTGACTCCCCTCTTTCTCTCTACAAAACGGAAATGGGCAGAGAGGCCAAAAAGGCCCAGGGAAGAAACATCGGAGGTCAGTGGTGGCGGCAATAAGCTTTATAAGTTCAGGATAGAGGTTTCCAGCAAAAGTGGAGCCCCATAGACTGAGATCAAGAACAAGGCAGTTACAGTTTCAGTTAATGAACGCGTTTCTTCTCCTACTCCACTCAGAATCTCAGAGGATGGGGGGGGGGGGAGAGCTTGTATCCATCTCAAGGAACCACACGGCCCATTTTCAGCACATTGGGTATAGACTAGGAACTTGTCAGCAGCTGCCAGGCTAAAGGCTCAGGTCAGATGCTGCTCTCAGCAGGGATGCCACATGTGCGCATGCACTTTACCAGGCAGCTTTCTCACCCCTTCTGCAGAAGGGCAAGCAGAGCCTGCCCCTGCCTCTTGACTCGGCACGAAAGCACGTGGCTGCTATGCCTGGGTGATGCAAGCCAGGCTGGCCATGCCTCATGCACTTGGTCTTGCCCTTTGGAGATTATGTCACCGCCTTGAGAAAAATCCTCCTGGCTGGCTCACTGGTCCCATGAGGGATGTGTGAAGCACAGCCAGCTCAAGCTGACCTTCAGACCCACAGTGAAAGAAAGCAAAGCATGTTACTGTTTGCCGCTGAGACGTATCAGACTTTTGTTTCAGAGTGATTGGGTTGTAAAATGGTCTTTCAGTAAAGACTCCATGGTTTCACGAACACTTTCTTCTGCCCCATCGCTCAGGGACATAGCTCAGTGTCCCACTTCCTGACTGCCAGCTCAATCATTGTTCCTGCCAGAGACTCAACTTCCAGGTCCTAACGTGGTCCTGCAGAGAGGGGGAGGCAGCTCCACCTGCACTTTGCAGTCCAAAGTCCAAGTCCATTTAGGGGCCCACTCTGTGCAACCTGGCACCCAGGTATGTATGTATCTGGTGGCTCGTATCTGTACCCAGGCCTAATCAGTGCTCCCGTCCAATTTGCACGGATTAGATCATTCACTGCACGCTCTCCCTCCCATCCACGCTCTCTTTCAGAGCAGCATCTGATGTATCCAAGGCTGACCTGAAACTCACTATGTAGCCATGACTCTTTGAAGATCAGCTTCCCCTTGCGCTGCCTTCCAAGCACCCGGAGTGCAGGTTTGCACCATCACACCCGCTTTATTTGGTACTCGGAGACTGGACTCAGAACTTCACGTATGCTAGGCAAGCACTCTCCCAGCTGAGCTGTAACCTCAGCTTTTATCTGCGCATCTTGTTTGTTAGACAGTATTTACGTATGGCTTGTGTAGCTGCCACCATCCCCTGATCCTAAGGGTTATCTGTTGAAACTTGTTCTCCAGTGTAGTGACATTAAGAAGTAGTGGGACCTTATGAGATGGGACTTAGTTCAGGGAGGTCATTAGGTTATTGGAGGCCTGTCTTCAGAGGGGACTAGAGTAGCTCTTGTGTGTGGCCCATGTCTATCTCTAGAATCTTATGGTCAACTTTTTATTTATTTAATACAAGGTCTCACCATGTAGACCAGACTAAACTGGCCTTGAATTTGTAGAAATGTGTCAACCTCTGCTCCTGAATCCTGGGATGATTAAAGGTCTGTATCGCCACATGCAATATATATATATATTTTCTTTATAAAGTTTTCAGCCACAGGTATTCCATTACAATAATAGAAAAAGACTAATAGAGTTATTATATTCTAGTTCTTCAAGATCAAACTTCTCTCTTGGAAAGAAGATCATTACTTTCATGCAAAAACACCCATTGCAGGGCCTGGAGTTGTTGATCTGATGATAAACAGGTGGTTATTCTAGATACTGTTGCAATGAGATCTTTGTGCATAAACCTTGGTTTCCATTTTTTAAAGAAATTCTTATATTTTGATTACAAAAGCAATGCATGCTTGTTTTAACAAATTAAAATACCAAATTGCATTTAAAATTTAAATTAATTGACAAGCACTTGGTTTGTGTGTCCCCTATGGAGCAGGGGTTCTGGCTGGTATCCTGCGCTTAGCCCCTGAGCATGACTCAGGGGACACTGCAGGTGGAGTGTGGCTGGTATTCTCCAGTTTGGGGTGGCTATGGCTCCTGCTGGGAACACTGAAATGGCCTCCTAGTGGGGCTCCCTTCCCCCAGTCTATGCACCACTGCTTGATTAATTAATTAAAGCCTGATTAATTAAAGCATCTCTGATCCCATTTCTTGGTGTTCCAAGCCCTTCAGTGGCTCCCTATTGCCTTCCTGAATCATTCTAAATTGATGTCAGGGTAAGAAGCCGTACCATGGAAGAACTTTTCCAATGCTTTCATTTTCTCCCTTCCCATGAACCCTGTACACAGCCAAACTGTCAGGCCCAACACTCCTTGCCTGGCTCCCTTCCAGGCCCAGTCCTCATCCTCCAGCCTTTCTCATGTGTTTCTTTCCCTCTACCCCACAAGTCCTCACCAGACCCATCTCTGTGAGCCTCTCAGCGTCCCCTTCTCTGTGACCCCTTCCCCAATTTCTTCATCTAGAGCCAATTTCCTTTCCCCCCATTGCTCCTGTGCACTGTGGTGTCTCCCCCTCAGCCTTGTTGATATTTGGAAGTAGGGGAAGGGGAGTAATTCCTTGCTGGGTTTACCAGCATGTCCGATTTCTATATACACTAGAGGCCCGCAGCGCTTTTCCTCTTCCCTGGAACAACAGCGGAGGTCTGAAGACGTTGTCCTAAGTCAGCTGGGAGGCAAACTCGCCCTGGTTAAAGGACATTGGCTCAAAGTGACATTTACGCAACAACTTCTCTGACACAGTTGAAGCTGTGCCAGGAATCCTGTAAGTATTTTGCATACACTAGGCTACAACCTAGCACACAGTTCCTTCATTCATCCAGAAATTCGTTTACACCCTACGCCTTCTGCTCTGTGACCTTCCCTCCTACCCTCAGCTTGCTTCTCTCAGTTTCAGTCTTCAGGGTCTGGATGTACAGCTTCTTTCTGGAACCAGCTCCAACCTACCTTCTGAGGCAAAAAAGACCACTCTGCTCCTTCATTTCCTGCAGCTCTGTACTGTCCTTGACTGTGGCCCTCTGCAGCCTGTGTGCCCTAAGAGAAAGAAGACCGAAGCCTTTGTCTTCTGAGGTAGAAGTTGGGTAGGGACCTTGCCTCCTCAGGGGAGCCCGAGCCCTGTTCCAGGATCCAGGAACCTGGCACTTCTCACCTGACTACATCTGAAATTGACTAAAATCCAAAACTGGAGGGCACACCTGTGAGGGACTTTTCCTTAATTTGACGGAGGAAGATCTACTTCTGTCCTGGATCTTTGATGTAGGAAGACAGACCTTTAGTCCAGATCTTGAACTGGAAAGACACACCTTTAATGTAGACCATACCAACCGGACAAGGGAGAAGGAAGCTTTCTCTCCTCGCTTGCTTGCCCCCTTTGTTAGCGAGTCCAATCTTTCACTAGCATTAGAGCCTACTTCTTTGGGATTCAAGGACATAACGAAAACCAGTGGAGACATGCAGCCTCATAGACTGAACCACTACTGGGTTCTTGAACCTGTCAATCACAGGCAGCCACTGTAGGACTAGCTGGACTACAGTCTGTATGCCATTTTAATAGATCCCCTGTGTGTGTGTGTGTGTGTGTGTGTGTGTCTCATAGAATAAAATGAAGTTTTATTCTATGAGTCCTTTAGTCTAGAGAACTCCAGCTAATACAGGGACTAAGTCCAGGCAGAGGGTTAGAAATTCTGAAGCAGTGACATCCCAACGGAAACATGGGCCAGATGGGTGACTTTGCATGCTATGTTAAGCTTCTCAGGAGCCTTTATTTTCCTTATTGTAAAATGACAAGATAACAGCATCTTTCTGACTAGACCACGTCTAAGGTTTTGCATGTTAATATATGCAAAACGCTTACAGGGTTCCTGGCACAGGGCAGCGGTCCAGGCATCCTCAAACTAACAGAGGCAGAGTGAATGTTGAACTGGGCTTCGAGGGGGCTCAGGGCTCACAGGCTGGGGTCCTCTCTATGGCCAGGTGCTGACCCTGAGGATGGAGGCTTTCCTGTTCCTTCTTGCTTTGCTCACCCACACTGTGTCTCCCAGCTTGACCTGCATGCTGATCGGGAAAGGGCTAGGGCTATTCATGGAGCGGACACCGCAGCTTTGCTTCCCTGGGAGGTAGCTAGGCTGCATGGAGCAAGGACAGACATTAAAAACCTATTTTCTCACTGGGCATAAGTAATTGGCAAAAAAAAAGTTCTAAATCCATAGCTGTCAGATGAAGTCATTTCCAAGAGAAAAGAATGGAGAGAGAGAGCTGGGAGTAGGGGGCCAGGTGGGAGCCAGAAGGAGGAAAAGGAACACTAACTAAAGCCGGGGCAGACATATTCCTGCTCCTGGACCAGGTTCCAGGCTTCCCTCTTCACTTTTAACTCTCTCATTTAAAAAAAATACATTTAAAAGGAAGAGAGAGAGAGAGAGAGAGAGAGAGAGAGAGAGAGAGAGAGAGAGAAGAGGTTTCTAAGGTGATGACGGCAAAGAAAACCATCCATGGAATTATTTAATGAGCCAGAATGAATTGCATTCGAAATCACTTAAATGGGATCTGGGAGCATTTAACGGCAGCCTGGGATCTTAACTAGAGTGAGGAGGATCTTCACGCTAATTGCTGGCAATGATATTCCTATGGAGAGGAAGAGGTAGCAATGAGCAATTAGCAGAGTCTGCACTGCTTGGCCAGGAGCATAAGAACCTTGGTGCTGCTCTGGGAAATCCCAAGACCCCGCCCAGGACTGCAGAGAGAGGCAGAGGAATGGGGTGTCTGGGTACAGGGGGCCACCAACAGGACTGGGCTCCCAAAGGTAGAGGTGGAGTCCGGCAGCAGGTCTCCGGAAAGGCAGCAGGAAAGCTATCAGGTCCCAGCCCCCAGCAGCCAGGCTGAGAAATACGGATGGTGAATGAGGCAGCTGAAGACCCAGTTTAGGCTAGACACTATCCAGGCACTCCAAAGAGCAGACACAGCCCCATCTCCACTTGCTCAGTTTCCCATCACATGCCAACTTCATCCGCTGAGCCTTCTCGCTGGCCCTGCCCAGTGTTGTTGGAGCAGGGTCTCTCACATGGCCCGGTGCTCACCTTAGGCTATGCTGGCTAGCCGGCGAGTCCCAGGGAGCTGCCTATCTCCACCTCCCCGGTGCCGGGATTACGGTTGTGCACGTGGGTTCTGATGGCCATTCTTAGGTCCTCAGACGTGCCAAGGAGGAGCTTTCCTGACTGAGCTGTCTCCCCTGCTCTTTGTTCCATTACCACTTCAAGCCTGAAGGTGAACCTTCTTTAAAAATAAAAAAATCTATATTTAATTTTTCCCCTCCACAGTAAACACTAGAAAAACTTTGAGCCAAAAATAAATGCTGACTTTCTACAAACAGAAAAAAGGTTTTTCGTTTGTTCATTTGTTTTTTTCCTTTTATATCCTGTATTGACCTCTTTATTTCTCAAGCAGTTTGTGTGTGTATTCTTTTTTTTTTTAAACTTTTTATTATTCTTTGTGGCTTACATATCATGTATCTCGATCCCATTCATTTCTCCATCCTATGGTATCTGTCCTCTTCCCTTGTAAACCCTCCCCCCCCCCAATAAAATGAGACTTAAGAGAAATAAAAAGAAAGGGTGTGAGAGGGAGAGAAAAAAAAAAGAAAAATCCCATTATGGAAGCTGTTGTGTGACACAGTGAGTCACACAGTGTCCCCTTTATCCATGCATCTTTACTTGCGATTGTTCATTGCAAAGAGTCATTGGTTTGGTTGGAGGCCTCTGGTTTTTGCTACACCATCTGTACTGGGCTCTCGCTGGGACTCCTCTTAGAAATTCTGTTGTTGCCCTGTGTCAATGAAATCTTGCAGCTTTGGATCTGCAGGACTGGTCCCTTCACTTGTTCCATCAGATCACAGATGGAGTGGGTTTTGGGGTGGGTCAACTCCTAGCCCTGGTTCTGGGCCTGCGTGGTTGCAGGATTGGTCAGCCTGCTCACTGTCTCCCATCCTTACCACCAGGATGAGCTCTCTGGCATTGTCCCAGCTAATTCACCCTATGCAGCACTTTTACGCCTTCAGGGCTGGTCACCCACACCCACACCATCAGGGCCACCTCTACTGTTTGCCCAGGTGAGGTGAAGGTGCCATTCTCCCAAGTGCTGCAGCCAGTGAGGGACAGGACTAGTTCCCCAGCTCTCCTGCCCGCCACAGTTGGTGAGCATCTCACAGTTGGTGGGGTGGGGGCATTTCTCCCTCTCCCACACCACCTTAGAGCAAATGAGGGGCAGGACCAGGTCTCCCACACTCACATTCTTGAGGCTGGCCCACTGCCCCCCACCCCAACAGGGTCAGCTCTACTGTTCTGTGTGCCGCCCAGGTGAGGTGCAGGGTCTTCCTTCCTGAGTACTGTGGTAAGGGGGAGGGTCAGCTCCCTCACATGCCACAGTGGTGAGAGGTGAAGGGAGGAGGACATCTTTCCCTCACCCTCACCACTGCATGGTCAGCTCATCCTTGCCGCTGCCAAGAAGGTCAGTTCTACAGTGCTGTATGGGGCCTGTTCTCCCATGGGCTGTGGTTGATGAGGTGCTGGGTCAGGTGCCCTGTCTGCTGCAGGTGGCAAGGGGCAAGGGAGAGAGAGAATCTCCCCCAGTCATGCCACCACGTGACAGATGAGGGGGGCACGATAAGCTCTTCCACTCAAACACCCTCAGGGCCATCTCACCTCCACCCCCACAACCAGGGTTGGCTCTATTGTGCTGCCTAGGTGAAGTGTAGGACCCTCTCTCCTGAATGCTGAACTTGGTGAGGAGCAGGGCCAGTTCTCCCTAGTGTTGCAGCCAGTGATGGATTGGGCCAGCTGTGTGCTACTGCTTTTGGTGGTAACAGTAGCCATGAACTTGAGCACAGATCTTGGCTGCAGGCAGGTCACTCTGAGCAGGTGTGTGGGTCTCCTCTCACTCAGTCATAATGGAACAGTGAAGGTGAACTTTTTGATGCCCACACAACCCTGGGAAGCTATTAGCCTATTTTATGGATGAGAAAACTGAAGCTTTCAATTGGGACTTAGCTGAGGGCATATAGTGCATGAGTAGTGGGAGAACCTAGAATCAGCTCCCTAAGAGTCCTCGTGCAGACAACTACGAGTGACAGCATCCCTGTCTCTATGAAGATTTCAACAGTCATAACTATAAGAGACTTAAAATGCTAACTTCCATGTAGAAGACTCAAAAGAAACCCAGACGAGAGGGGATCACCTTTGAATGAATGATAGCAGAGATGTCATTTTGAAGATGGGTCAAACTGGAGCACCTGGAGAGAGGACATAGAGAGCTGTTACTTGAGCAAAGGGAGGGAGGGAGGAAAGCAAGGGCCATTTACCTATGGGGGAGGCACCAGCTGGTTCTATGTCTGGAGAAGAGGCAGAGCTGGGGACGGATTAGGGTTAGAGAAATGAAGGATTTTACACGCTGGGTTGGTGGAGTCTAATCTTGAGTAGGTGATGGGAAGCTGTGCATAGATTCCTAGCTAGGGAGACACACTGTAGGTAATGCATGCGGCAGTGGGGGTCGAGGAGGGTACGCAGTAGAAAGGGGATGACTGTAGAAGCCAGAAAGTAATCGCTGTCATCATTTTGTAGAAGAGGCGTGAAGAGTTTGCTGTGGGGCACAAGTCATAAGATGGAGAGAAAGGAAGCCATTGCTCTGTCCATTGCTCTGTCCTGAGCACCATCTGGCTCTCACCAGTAAGCTGTAAATCTTGTGCTGGGGTTGACCTCGGGCTGGGGTCGGAATAGCAGACCATGTACCACGTGTGTATAAACATAAACATCCTGGTGTCGGAAGAGGGCTCGGTTGATGAAGGGCATGCCGTACAAATATGAAGACCTCACTTTGATCCTCAGGACCCGGGTACAAAAGACGGGTGCAGCAGGGTGCACTCGCAATCGCCGGGGTGTTAGAGGATTCCAAGGGCTTGTCAATCAGCCAGTCTTGCTGCATCTGTGAACTCTGGGTTCTGGGCTAAACACCGTTCCATTGCAGAAGCTGCCCAGAAGCTTCCAGCTCCCTCCCTCCGGCTGCTGGCAGAAAAGAAGTTGGCGTCTAGAAATGACTATTCTCACCCAGGAGTGGGGCAGGCAGACCAGACCTCTGCAATGAGGACAGGGCTCCAGTTTTGACTTCGGAGTGGGGACAGCTGTGGAGTCGCCCCGGTGACGGGTCGGTTCCCTTTCCTCCACTGTCCTGCACGCCCCCGCATTCTACCCTCAGTGCCACATTTCCCCAGGCAGTCTTCCCGCACCTCCTCAGCCCCCTGGTCCTTCTCCAAGGACCGACTTCCTAAGATAGTTGTCTCTGCACAGATCTGTCGTTGCTTTGAATCTGCTCCATAGAAGACCAACAGAAGGCATGTTAGAGAGCAATGTGTTATTAATTATTTACATCTCCCTCATGTTCAGTGTGCTGTGGTTGGCTTGCTAACAGCCATTCTTTTAAAGCTACCAACTCACTATGTGCTGAGTAGCTCAATATATTCTGTCTAGTTGCACATTCTCTCTCTCTCTCTCTCTCTCTCTCTCTCTCTCTCTCTCTCTCTCTCTCTCTCTCCTCCATTTCTGGTGGAATAGAGCTATTGAGCTGTCATGATTGTCTTTTCAAGTG
>JAQHUG010000250.1:2009663-2034659 GCA_028555095.1 Dicrostonyx torquatus | reverse complement strand
GGCCCCTGGAAACAACCTAAATGACCACTAAGATGGGTCTAGTTAAATAAATTATGATACACCCATATAATAGAATGTCATGCAGCCATTAAACATTGTGGCATAGATTTATGTTGCCTGATAGAGAAAGATACCTCCCCATATATTTTGTTGAAGGGAAAGCATGCCTTAGGAATATATATATATATATGTATATATATGTGTATATATATATATATATATATGAGAAATTGTGAAAGAGAGTGACAGAGGTGGATAGGAATCAGATTATCACCAAAACTATTAACACTGACTCTTCAGACAGCGTGAATGTTGCTTTAACCTTAACTGTAATGTGTGAGTTTTTAAAATAACAAGTCTGTATTATCTTTACCATTGGGAAAACTCAGGTTGGCTTCCATGGATGATATATAAACCAGGCTGAAGGTCTCACTGACATTCCGCAAAGACAGACCCTTCAGAATGTGGCCTTCTCTGAAGTCTCATATATGTGTCAGTGACCAAAGGAGTAAGGACATTTGTTAACCATGTCAGAGACATCGAAGGCTGACGAGGCCTTCGCTGTGAGAGTCCTACCCAGCACTTCTCAGCTCTGGGTGCATCCTAGGAGGTCCAGCTGAGCCTTGGCTACAGTCATCATATTCTCTCCCCCACTGGTCTCCCTCCCTCTCCTACCCCCACCTCCTCCTCGTTTCCCAGCTTTCATCTCCACAAATTCCATTCAGCCGCGAGTCCCTGAACTTTCTAATTGAGATCAGAGATAAATATAGTGGGGAAGGCAGGCGAGAGAGGGAGGAGGCTTCGTTTTAATTTGCCACATTTCCCATTAATAACAACTTCTAATTAAAAAGTCTCCATCTCCCAGCCCAAGTCCAAGAGAAAAGTCTCCTCAGGTCTGTCTGACTGGGACCTTTGTGCCAGTGAGTTCACAGTGCAGTTTTCTATACCAGCTGAGCCCTCATTGTCAAAAGCCATAATTAATCTGACGGGGGAGGGTATATCACTAAAGATCGTAGTCCATTGCTATAGTCCTCCAGAAGGAGCCACACACCTTTACCAGGCAGTGGTGTCTGCTGATATCTTTGCTAGAACATGTCTGGCAAGAATGAGCCACAAGGCAGATGTTCGGGGACTAGGGCGTATTTCAATGTGGTTGAAGCTTCCCGTGTAGAGGGTACAGGGGAGCAGAAGCAGATTATGAAAGAGGCATCTTGTTCTGTATTATTCTAGGATGCTCCTTTTCTCTTTTCCCAGAATCTATCTCTTCTTCAGAGACTCGTGTGTGTGTGTGTGTGTGTGTGTGTGTGTGTGTATGTGTGTATGTGTGTGTAAGGCTGGCTGTGCTGCTGATGGAGGAGCAAAGGCTGTTAATAGTCTAAGACAGCGGGATACGCCACTTAGTATTGATCTAAACACTCGTTATTTTTTTTTTCCTCCAGAAATATTTTAATGCTTTGGTTAGTTGCTGAAGTGAAGGGAGCACTCTTAACAAACCACAGTGAAGGCTGAATGAACAGAAAGGTCCTTTGTCAACTTTTAGTCACTTGCACCCACCTGGCTCCTCAGCACCGCCACCTGATAGGGGGTGGGGAGCATGATGTCATATCTAATGCTCCCAAACACAACTTAGGACCTGTCCCTCACACAGCCTCTTCCATCTCCGTTCAGAAGTCTTCTTAGCATGCTTCTCTGGTCTTCATCTTGTATGCTGCCCCCTGAGCCACGAGACATCGGGTTGGCACTACATTCAAGATCCATCCAGAATCCATCAGGAGTCTCCCTTCCTGTACTGCTGGAACCCCAATTAGCACGGTTCAGCCATCATCTTTCTGCCCTGGCACAGCCCAGCATGGCTGAGTGACAAGGACACAATCTAAGAGATGCATCACTGGGAGATTTTGTCATGGGTTTTCACTTAAACAATCCTAGACGGTGGGTATCAATCACTCAGGGTGGCATCTTGATGCATTTGAGAGATGTGCTAGACACAAGATGGATGAGG
Organism: Dicrostonyx torquatus; assembly: GCA_028555095.1. Lineage (NCBI taxonomy): Eukaryota > Metazoa > Chordata > Mammalia > Rodentia > Cricetidae > Dicrostonyx > Dicrostonyx torquatus. Next base: position 2,032,657 of record JAQHUG010000250.1, on the reverse strand, counting down.
CTGTGGTGCAGGCCAGGACTCTTCCACAGTAAACTCTGTATACACATGCATCCATGTGTATACAAGGACCACGCTAAATGAATAATATGAAGAGTATGGGGTAGTAAAAACAAAAACCAGTAACCATGATGTATGATCATCGCTGCTGTGCCTTATGGACTGTACATCACTGTATATCCATGAATGACAGTGTAGTGGGCGTGTTTCTACTGGTGTCACCACATACATGTATCACTTTGGGCTTTGACATTAATCAGCTACAACATCATTAGGTGGCAGAGATAATTCAGAGCCATTCTAATGCTCTAGGACACCCACAGAATATATGCTTGTTCTTGAGCAGAACAATACACGGTGAACCCTGCATTTCATAGATTCCTAGCTGTACTGTTTGCTTCCAAGTTTGTTCCTGAAAGTCCAATTTTAACCCAGCAGTGGGAGGGAGCCATGGGAAGCATAATCAGGTGGTGTTCCTCTTATGCTCAGACCCCTTTAGCAGCATCCCTTCTCATGGGGTGAAGCCCAACAGTTCAGTAGGCCTGAGGGTGAACCATGAGGCCTGATAAGACCTCTCTTTCTGCTACTCATCCTCTAGCCTATTTCCAGACAACTGGTCTACCTGCTATTGCTTTACTTGTGCCAGATGCATCCCTGTCTCAGGGTCCTGGTCCTTTCTACCTCTGTTTGGCAGACTCTTCCTCCAATGTTTATTTACTACAAATGACCTCTCAGTCAAGGTCACTCTGGCCACTGCACTTAGCATTACAACTCTTTTCTAGCCCCACAAGCAATCCCTTCCCTGCTTTATTTATTTATTTTTTAATCTGTGGCTCTCTAACACCACTAGAAAGCATGTGGCATGAGGGCAGAGATTTTTTTTTCTTTTTCCATCTACTCTGTTCGGCACTATGAACAAGGCCTGGGCACATGGAGATGCCAAGGAAGCCCTTTGTTGAGTGGAAGAACAGAAGTAAAGCTGAGCTGTCAAGTTGTCTCATTTCCTGGGAAGCCCAGCAAGTGAATCCTAATACCCTGGAGCTCTCCTTGCAAGAACAGGGTGGAATTGGTAGGAACAGACCACTGAAATCTAGCTTTGTTGTTGATGAACCACATGACCCTGGGTATTTACAGCTCATCTAAGCTTCCACTTGCTTCATTTAGAAAAAAGAGGATAATGATAGTGTCTCTCTTAGAGGGCAGCAGGATGGAGACAATCAAAGCAATGGCGCACAGTACTTATCACCAGCCCAACTTAGAGAAAGCGAGCAGGGAATGTTAGCTAGAAGTTGAGGTATATGATTTTGTTGTCAATAAGAAATAGCCAGTAAGTCATCAGAGCCTGCCAATGGTGAGTACAATCCATCTTTGTAGAAAGTGGGCTTAATATTAAGAAGAAGCAAGGAGAAGATTCTGGTCCAGGTCTTGTGGTAGTGCCATTTCGGAGCCTCTCTTAATAAAGGAGTATAAGAGAGCCCCAGCTTTTATCTGTCTCTGCTTCTGGACTACAGAAACAACTTGACCAACCACCCCACACTCCTGTCATGATGAACTATATTCCATCAAACTATGAATAGAAATTAATCTGCCCCGACCACACACACCAGAAAAAAAGCAATGAGAACTGCTAAGGTGATGCTTTCATGCTATTCCTCATGGTGATCATGGGTGAGAGCTGGCTTGTTTGGCATAGCTCTGAAGAAGTTTGGCACAGCATAGATTGTCAAACTTATTGGTGCATAGTCAGCGACGTAAATATTTTGGACTTTGCAGGTCTCCGTTGTAACTACTTAACTATTGTAGCACGAGTGTGTCCAAGAGCAAATAGAGGTGTTTGTGTTTTGATCAAAACATTATTTATAAAAGCAGGTTGGAGGGCAAGATTTGTTCCCAGGACTGTGGGTTGCTGACCTCTGGTTTGTGGAATCCTTTCTAGGGATGGTTAAAGGAATAAGTAAAGTATGTGAAAGAGGAGGAGAAGTGGGATAAAGGATGCAACATCTATATCTACATATGTTGTCCTCTTTAAAGGAGATGTTTAACCAGCCAAGGCTTCTGGGTGAGTCTAGTGCAAATGACTGCATTGAGTAGAAAGCTATGAGTCTTCACCCACAGATTTGTTTAAACAGTTCTAGGGCAACTTGGCAGAAACATCAGAGGGCATGTTCATATTCATTAAATGAGTGGTGGATTCAGTTTGAAAGGACCTTTCAAATCCCTGTTTATTGGAATATTCTGAGATATGAGCCTATTGACATTCAGGAAAACAAAGTCGCAGATCTGGCATGTTTCCAGTACTGGGTCATTGAAATTTGCACACCCGAGGAACATTTTACTTTCTAATTTCATCACTAAGCCTATAGTGTATATACAGGCACAGGTGAAAGCCAACAAGAATGCATTGTCAACTTCACTTAGGATGCAATCCATCTCTGTACTCACCTGGGTCTCTCATAGAGACCAGACACTCACTGTCAGCTACAGCCACTGTCCCACTAATCAAATAGCACGAAGAATGTATAATGCATTTTCCATTTAGACTGTAATGGCAAACATCTGGCACAGCAGCCTCTTCTCTCACCTGTGTGTATCTGAGAACATTGCTAATTGATCTTGACTGTCGTTCTTTCTGAACCTTGGCCTCAAATAAGTAAAGCTTCTGGTTATTTATAGTAGTTGGCACTGGGTCAGCTGCTTAGTTAGAACAAGATTGAATGTGATATCAAAGTATGGAGGGAAGTAATTAAGAATACCAAGACCTGAACCCTACCTTACTTCCCAGTATCTCAATAACCTAGCATTCTTCCCAACACATTGCTCCAGGTAACAATCAGTTTGCTGGAGTTAGTTTATTATATGATTTAGAAAGTTCAAGGACAACAGTGTACATTTTTATAACCTTCTAGAAGTTTACTGAAGAACCATAAGCAGGCTGTTGGTAGCCAGGGAATCTCTACTCTGTACCCTGCTCAGAAAGACCGAATGGAATGGAATTTCCCACCATCTTTGACGTCACCACTGATGGTGTAGTTCAGTGCTAGAGCACAGATGGAAGAGCCGAGCATCTGTGAGGCCTTGGCTTCCATCCTAGGTATCTCAAATCCACTCCGACATTGTAATGAGATAGATACTGGAAGCAACTCATATCATCTGGGTGTAAGGACACCCTAACCCAGGTGCTATAAAATGTGCAGTGATATGCTGGTGACAGTGATTCACCAGACCTTCTCCTGTATACCTAGACCACCTGTGTTTACGGTCAAGAAAGATGGTGTGTGTGTGTGTGTGTGTGTGTGTGTGTGTGTGTGTGTGTGAATTCCAGTGAGAGTGGGAGAATGGCAGTATTAGCTGTATGACCACAGAACAACCTGAATATGGGGTAGAGGCAGAACAAAGATAGGCTCTGCAGTGGGTATGTTTGTTAGAGCTCAGCTGAATGCATCTGGAACATCCTTCAGAAGAGCAGGCCCAAGATACTCGTACAATATCATGGGAATCATCAAGGTCCTGTTATAGAAAGTGGTGTATAATGTCAAACCCCAAAGACCAAGATAACAATATAAATGGCAGAGCAGGCAGGTAAACCAGATATCTGTAGGTGTTGTTTGTATGGTGGAATTCAGGAACGGTGTGCTGATTAAGGAGTATAGTTGAGGAGGAAAGCAAGAAAAAGGGAAGGTCTATGTCTGCATCTCAGTCCTTTCAAATGTGAAGACATGATATAGCCTGGAGTTTCTCAGCTTGGCTTGTGGATTTGCTAGACCAGATAATTCTCTGTGTGGGGCTGCCCTGTTTGTGAGCGTTCCTGGCCACTCTCCACTGGATGGCATGTGTACTTGCCCTCTCACCCCTTAGGTGTGATGACCAAGAACCCCAAGCATTACCAATATCTCTGGGGAGCAAATCACCCCAAATTGGAAACCACAATGTAATCTGTTAGCCTGTGGTGCACAGTGCCTGTCATGGGTCCAGACTGTAATGGGAGAACCTGGGACAAGCAGAAGAGGCCTGTGGCTTTAAATGGCTCAGGTCCAGACGTTATTCTCTGGTCTTTGTGCTCAAGATCCAGAGTACTACTGGCATGCACAAGCTGCTTGGGATGCACACATGCATGAATGAAGCAGTGGTTTCTGGACCAGTTCTTGACCTCTGGTCTAGCAGATGGGTGAAAGGTATAGACCATGAATCCTTAATACGGAAGAAGAAACTGAAAAGTGACGATCTTTCTTCTGGAAAGAAACAAACCAGCGGGGGAGTAAGGTCCCTGAGTCATGGAGGCAAAAGACATTCAGGCTTGGGTCAAGGGGGCTGGACTTAAAATTGATCCTGGAGACCAAGTTACCTAGACCTCCTCATCTGGAGTGTGCCCAGTCACCCATTCTACTCTATTCTGCGCAGACCACCTTTGCACAGACCAGTTCTCTGAGGCCAACAGCTGGGAGTACGCCCACCAGTTAATGAAGCCTTTCAAGTGGGGACCCGGCACAGCTTCCTACTGAGCGACTAGGTGATTTCAATTAAAGGGCCATTACCCTGAAACTCTATCCAGCCCCCAGCTCCCATCTGCCAGTGGGGAGGCCTTTCTTTTCAGGTTGCTGGCCCTACTCTGTGGTTACCGAACAGGCCTTTCACTGGGACCCATTGCCTTCACTAAAACACAGCAGATGCTGCTAATAAACAAACATATTGATCATACAGATATGGGATGTCAGGGACTTAATTCATGAATGAAGTGAGCTTTAAGAGTACCCAGTGGGAGCGGGCTTCATTTAAAGGACCAGCAGCTGCTTTTTTTCTTCTTGAAGTATGTTCAGAGAATGGCCAGGGTAGGATCATTTGCTCTGCCCTTTGTCTGTCCTGGGGCAGTGAAGAGGAATCTTCTGCCCACGGATGGCACCTTACCTGGCATGCTGCCTTTCTCCCTGGGGATTGTCTCTGCATCATGGAGACTATTAGATGAAAGGCTGGAGTGGACAGGTTTCCATCCACTCCAGTCAGAATAAAAGCTGACTTAATGTAGTAGAAGAGAAAGGGAAAGGGGGCCTTCTCAGACTTCCTAACTAGGCTCCTTATCCAACTGATACTATAACAGCCCTCTATCCTAGCAGCCAATCTCCATCAGAAGTAAATAGCCACATGTGGTATTTAAATTCTAGTGTAAGAAAATGAAAGGGAATTGAAAATTTATATCCTTGGTCACTTAGCTGCACGCAGCCACCATGTGACTCTAGAACATTTCCAGGTCTTCAGAGTCTTGTTAGTCCCATCCCAGGGGTTGTATAAAAAGAGGGAAGGAAGCCCACTTCCAGTTCTTGAGGTTCTTGCCATTCAATGAGTGACCATCAATATCACCGGGAGCCTCTTAGGCACAAAGACTCTATGGCTCTAACCTAGACCAACTGAGTCTGAGTTCGCAATTGAACAAGATCCCTGAGTGATGTGTGCACTCTACAGTTTGGAAAGCACTACTCTAGACCTGTGTTAGGGAAGATGGAAATAATGCTGGAGAAATAAATGATGCAGCCCGTGAAAAGCGCTTGACAGGTCAAGAGTGCCTGAAAAGGATGACTCCTTAGTCGATGTGTCTGTAGAAAGACAGAAGGACAGAATGTGCTTTTTCTGGGTACCCAGGGGTGGAACTTGCTGTTAGTGCTGTGGAGACAACATATGAGGTCACGAATGGCACCTGCCTAAGCTCTGGGCCCATGTACATCTTCAGATTTTTCTGAAAGTTTGAGCTGGATGACCCTTAAAGCCGACCACTCAGAGATGCTCGTCAGCTGATTTAAGTTCCACATGCGAACAAGGAGCTGGGAATCTGCATTAAAACCTTGTATAGGGTCCATGGTAAAGGTCTGCATAAATAGATTCACGAGAAGACAGCTTAGTTTAGGCACTGGGGTGAGGAAAATGGAAAAATGGTGGCTAATGGTGGGAACAAAGGGGCCCCTGCTCAGGGATGGGAGGGTGCCAGGAAGGTTAAGTCAGACAAGAGGGTTTCTTGGCAAAGGCCAGAAGGCAAGATTCTGCTGTGCACAGTGGGTAGGAGTGACTTACGTAGCAAAAAAAAGGTGAAGTTATAGTATGAGTTGGACATGCAGGGAGCCATTCATTGTTTGGTTCTGCTGGGGTACAAAGGATGAGGGAGGGCTGAGTGGGAAGTGAGGGTGGTTGAGGTTAGGAGTGGGCAGGAGTTCCGACTCAGGATTGGTGAAAGAGATTCTGTTGTAAGAAAGTTACCTAAGGGGTTCAGGCAGAGGAACTATGAGACTGTATCTGTAAATCAGAGAGAATAAAGGAGTCACTTATGGTAGAAGAGCTGGGGAAAGAGTTATATACTAGTCCAAGAGAGAGGGCACAAGCCCAAACCCTCCAGGGGAGCTCATGGGAGAAGCTACAGTCTTAGGAAAGGTAGCCCTGTATCAGCATGTCCCCTATGGGACACCTTAGTTTTCAGTCTGTGATGAGGTTTTAAGGGCTGGGGTTCAAGCTTGCTTGTGCTTAAGTCTTCCTTCACATGATGTGAAAGTCCCCCAATCCGTGTGATATGGAGAGAGCCGTGACACCTGCTTTTGAGGACATTTTGCTGACAGATGTGCCTTAAGTCAGAGCTCCCTACTTCTCAAAAGGCTCATCAGAAGGAATTGGAACAGGAACAACTGAATAAACCAACCTAAATAAAAGTAGGGGAGTATTAATAAAGATAAGAGAAGTAATGAATGAGATTAAAAACCAACCTACACTAGGGAGTAGAAATGAGCCCTGAAGACTGTTCTCCGGAAAGTCTGGGAAAGCATACAAACCTGTTCTGAGTATCTGATTAAGGGAGAGGGGAGATATTAATGAGAGAAATCAGAGATGGTGTGAATTAATTTCCTCGGCAAGATCGTGGAGAATAAATTATAAACATAGTACTTGAGACTCAAGAGCCTCTAGTCTCCTTCCTGCCCTGGTGACAGATCTGGAGGCTCCAATCCACACTTAATCCTCCCTTCCCTCAAGCCAGAGGGAATCTTTCATTATTCTTGCTTTTCTTCCCAGACTAAAAATTAATTTTTATTTTTATGATTATTATCTATTTATATTTAATACATTTTCTTCTATATGCCAGACACTGCTAACTACTTTGTATAGATTTTGTTTTAATCCTTCCCTGAGTCAAACCAGGTGAATCTGGATCCATGACTGTTTCACAGGTGAGAGAAGTCAAATTATCTAAGTGGGATTAATTTGGACCAGACTCCCATATTTTCCTAGAGGGAGCAGCTTTGTATGTGGGGAAATTGCTTCTTGGACTGGAACCGCTCTGTGTGGTTTTACTGATGCCCTCCCCTGCACAATGGTCTCCTGTTCCCGAGTTAAAGGTGCGAGCATAGGACCAGGGCTTCCACTTTGTCCCTAGTGTTGCCATGGTATTGTAGTGACAATCTTGCCCCTAGATGCCAACTCAGGGAGTTACAGAAGTTCCCTCCATCTGACATTTGTCTTTCAGTTACTTGCAGTTGACTGTGATCCAAAACTATGGAATGGAAAATTTCAGAAATAAACTAATCAATTTTAACTTGTACACTATTTTAAGTAGCATAAAGAAATCTTGTTCAGTCGTGCTGACATCACACTCAGAACACGGATCATCCCTCTGACCAGTGTATTCACACTGTATATGCTACCCGCCCGTGAGACCCTTGGTCGCTCTCTTGGCTGGGCTACTGTGGTATCTTAGCTCACACATAAAAGACTATTAGCACAGTCACCTGATGTTATAGTTCGGTCTCCATGTCACTCACCTTATTCCATCTCATCACAGAGACACCATCACAGGAAGCATGAACACAGCACAGAGTGAAAGGGAGACTACATTCATGTGCCTTTTGTCACAGTGAATCGATCTCCTTTATTATTTCTGCCATTTGTCTTTTACTTGGTTTATGTGTTAAACTTTATCATAGAATGTCTCCTGAGGAATGACACCCAAGGTTGGCCTTTAGCCTCCACACACATATGCCTGCACACACATCTGCACATCCTGCATGAAGACACACACACATGCACACACACACACACACACACACACACAAGGAGCAGGGAGACAGAGAGACATAGACACACACATACACAAAGAGGGGGAACAGACACGCACAGAGAGGTTTAGAATCTTACGAGAGACTTCTAAACCGCTTTCCAAAGTGTCTGCACCAATCTGTGTTTCCACTGGTAATAGACAGGCGTATCAGCGGGCCCCAGACTCCACTGGCGCTGGGGTTGTTTGATTGAACCTAGAATCTTATGCGTTCTAGGCAGTACTCTTTCACGGAGCTACTTGCCCGGTTCAGTCATTTTAATTTTAGCCCTCCCAACAGGTGTGAGGCGGCATCTCATTGTGGTTGTCTTTGTGTTTTCCTAATGACTAATGGTGGCGAGGATCTTTTTGCCTCTTTCTTTGCCATCTGTCTATCGGCTTAGGTAAAGTGTGAGTGTAAATATTTTGCCAGGCACAAATTGTGTTTGGTTTCTTACTATTGAGTGTTGGCAGTCTGAAAATATATATTCTAGGTCTATTCTGGTCTGTATCAGGTGTGTGTTTTATGAAGACAGCCAGGCCCTCCACAGATCTGCAGATTCAACTCATCTAGGACTGAAAATGTTGGGGAAATTCTATCTGTGCTAAAGATGTGCCAGTGTTTTTCCTTGTCATTCCCCCTGACCATAGGGTAGCAGATACTCCTGTAGAATTGATGTCCTGTAAGATGTTGTAAGTAACCTAGGGATGGCTTTCAGTACACGGGAAGATATGTGTGGGTTCTGCACAGACTTTACACCACTGGCATGATACACAGCCTCTCACGTGCTTTTGGGACATTCGAGTGGCTAAAGACAAAAGGAGAAAGTTCTAGGCAGCTGATGGATTCACTGGCATGTGAATTAAAATGGAAGGAATGGACAATATATACAAGTATGAAAGAAGAATGAATAGTGTAAAACCACGGTTCTCAGCCAGTGGATCATGACCCCTATTGGTGACAAATGATCCTTTCACAGGGCTCACATATCAGATATTTATATTACCATTTATAACGGTAGCAAACTTACAGTTATGAAGTAGCACCAATAATAATTTTATGGTTGGGGTCACCACAACATGAGGAGCTGCATTAAAGGGTTACAGAATCAGGAAGACTGAAAGCCACTTGCATGAAAGAAGGAGATGGCTTAGGATTGGGCATATGGAAAGCACAAGCCAGGCAGAGCAGGGTGTCCTGAGTGCTTAAGAGACAGTGGGCAAAACTGTAGGAGAAACTCCAAGAAAGCTTGAAGACAGGAAAGAAAAGGAAAAATAAATGATGGTGATGGCAGGGGAGAGGGCATTTCAGGAAAGGAGTAAGAGAGTCAGACGGGCTTGGGAGCTCAGGGAGATGAGGACAAGAATATCCTTTGCAGACTTAGCCATGCGGAGTCATCACTGACCTTAGCAAGAGCTAGGGGCACTGAGTGGCAGCAAGGCTGGAATGCCCACCATAAGGAATAATACAGTCACATGGGCATTAGAAGAGTGAAAATTGGAAGCCCTGGTTAGTAAGTAACTACCACAGTGAGCTCCGTGGAAGAACTCTCATTTCCTGTCCATTGTCCTCCCTCCTTGGTTCTCGCGCAAGAGCCTCTCAATGGTCCATTAGCCAAAGACAACCTTTCGGTCAGCAAAGGACTCTAGCAATCTCTCGCAACTCAGCGGTTGGTTCCCTAGTCTGTAGGCCATATTGACAACTGAGTGCCATTGTTAGAGAGAAATCCATCTTGGAGTGAGTTAAGAAAGGATTGAAGGGATTGATTAAGACAATGATAAACAACAATTCACTATAGAGCCTGACTTCCAAAAGAAAGAAGAGAGAGCTAGGACAGAACCTGGGCGCCACATCTAGGGGACTTTGCCGTGTTTGTTCCTTTTGTCACTGAGAGAGATACTTGAGTTTGTTTAAATGCAAGCGGAAGAATCCCCATCAAGCAAGCTTGCTCTAGATAGGCAGATCTAGGCATTGTGTTTATAAGGTCTTCAGCCAAATCAGTGAGTCCAGCCTGCACATTCATTTGAAGAACTCGATTGACACACATTGTCTCTAAGTGGAAGATTGACTCTGAGTGTCTTAGCATCTAAGTCTCTCAGTCTGAGGACCAGATTCTAGACTCTGATGAAGTCATTGCTCTATCTGCTCCTTGGGGTACCCACTGACCTTCAGTTAACCCTCCCAGGCCACATTTCAACCTTCCATCCGTTGGATCATCTAAGCATCCCAATTTAGGTCAAGCAAGATTACTGCACAATATCCACACCATGACAGCAAGTATGTTAATTTGGCAAGTCTCCTCCAGTCGTGTCTGTGAGGTCATTCCTTGTTTAACCAGGGTTCCAGGAAGACGCATCTTAAATGTGGGTGGCACCATCTCATTGGTTGGAGTCCTAGGCTGAACAAAAGTGAGAGAGTCAACTAAGCACCAGCATTCATCTCTCTTTGCTTTCTGGCAACAGCTGTCATGTGACCACTCAGTTCGCACTCCCTGTGCCATGCCTTCCGTACCATGCAGGGTGGACTGTATTCTTAAACTGTGAGCTAAAAGAAAACTGTTTTCCTTTATGCCGATTTCGTCAGGTATCTTGTCATAGCAATGAGAAATTGTAAGTAAGGAACAGACAGAGCAAACGACATTTGCTCCCTGCTGACCTTGGAGATGGCTTCTAGGTCAGTAAGCACCGATAGGTATAGACTCTACCGTCAAGATGAAGACAAGACAGGGCTAAGCCAAAGTGAACAGAGAGAAGGCGGAATGCAGCACGCACCTTCCTGAGTATGGGCAGTGCAATGGCAGCCCAGAGCAGAGGAGACGGGTTCTTCAGGGGTGACAGTCACTGCTTGCAATGTAATCTGACATCCACCTCCCTGTCAGTCCATGCACCTTCACTCACAGTCCATATCCAAGGGAGCTGCATCCTGGGAAGGCTCCTCTGGGTTTGTCTTTTCACCTGTCCTGCTGCCTTGGGCTGGGGCTGGGTCAGGAAAGTACTACTCCTAGAACTTTAGAGCCAACTGTATCCTCCTTCCTTTAGATCAGGATTTCTCAACTTTTAACACGAGACCTCTTTATGCCTGCAAAGACCTGTGTGACCTCAGGTGTGTAGGCATGTAAAACAGGCACACAAATAGGACATTTACTGGTTGTAAATCACAAATAATTTTTTTATTTTATTTTTATTTATTTTTTTACAAATAAATTTATTTAAGAAACACTTTGATAAACATGTATTTTAAATTTTAAGAAAACAGGAACAAGTTGGCACATTAACAAGAAGATATATTTGTTAATTTGTGTGCAAAGAATTAAGTTCTGGTTGAATTTTTTATGGTGCTGGCTGTAGTGTACCTTCAGCTGTTTTGGAAATGATCAATAGTTTGATTTTATAGTCACCCTTGCTGAGAACGCTACATAAATATATGTACAAATGGTATATTTAGATCAATTTTGGAGATGGTTGAAAGTCCTATCCTATTTCAGAGCCAAAAATCCATTGGACGATTTTTTTTAAAAAAAATGAAACTCCAGTCAGCAGGGGTCCTTATAATTAAACATTCTAATACAATATAACCCAAAGATAGACTAATTTGCTACATACTAAGAGATGGTGGTAGGAAAATATTAAAAGACATTGCTTTCCACAATTAAATCACTATGCTTCTCTAAGATCAGAAAATTTCTCTGCACAGTAAAAACACTGTGATTCATAGCATGCGGTATCTCAAAGCTGAGCCTGGGTGCTGCAGGCAGTTTTGATTGGTGCTGAGTATCTCAGCGACTTATACAGTGCAAAGAATGCATGTGTGTGTTCAAAACCAAGACTGCAGTGAAGTCCCAAGATGCAATAAAGGTAATGGCTGCCAGAAACATCTCAGATTCATTATGTGTTCAATTTTGAATCATTACTTTTGGTTATTGATGCTCAGAAGCCTTGTACTGTTGTCAAATTCTTCACAACCCTTGTTGTTCAGTTATATGAATGTGGTCATGACCCATCCTTAAGAAGCAGGGCTTCGGTCTCTCAAAACAGAATTGGCCCATCTGTGGCCAGATTCTCCAAGGAAAAATTTCTTTGTATTACGAGGTTCTGCATTACTGACTATGGGCTTGTTAATTATTATGATTGTATCTGGAATGTTCGTCAGAGGCCTGTGTGCTAAAGGCTTGGTCCTCAGTGTGGTACTATTAAAAAGTGGTGGCGCTTCTAAGAGGCAGGGCTTAGTGGGAGGTTTGGCGGTCATTGGAACTGTGTACTCCAAGGAGATCGCGAGAGACTGGCATCTTTCTCTTCCGTTCATGTCTCAGTCACGAGGTGAGGTGCTGTTCCACGGTCTGCTCCCGACCTTGATGCACGGCCTCACCACAAGGCCAAAAGCAATGGGGGCCGATTCCTACCATACTGTGAGCCCGAATAAACTTCCTGCCTTTGAAAGTTGACTGTCTCGAGGAGTGTGTAACAGTGACAGGAAGCTGATTGACACATCTCCTATCCCAGAATTCACTTTCTAGGTTCTCTCAGGAAGTCTTTCCACTGCTTTACTCGCTAGAAATGGAAACGTGTCAGTTTAATTCCCAGCAGGGCATTTTGATCCAGAAAAAGAAGTCGTTCTTTGTCCCAAAGGGAGCCACAGGCACGTTTTGACTGAATTTTCCCTGGACTTCTTTGTAGCTTTCTGTTTATGTTGACTCACAAATTCTCGAGGTTTCCCTCATTTTATAGGATTTTTACCACCATGTTCCTCAGAGAGCAAAGAAAGCTGCAGTGCATCATAGAGACAAAGGCATCTTCCAGCTCTGTGGACGTACGGGGCTGTCCTTTGTGGACGTACGGGGCTGTCCTTTGTGGACGTACGGGTCTGTCCTTTGTGGACGTACGGGTCTGTCCTTTGTGGATGTACGGGGCTGTCCTTTGTGGTTTGTGTACGGCTCGAGTCAAGGGCACTCAGGAATTGCCATACACATCACCCCCCTGAAATAGCTGCCCATACATGATGCCATCAGGGAGGCTACCATGGTCTTAGACTGTTTCAAAAGGTTACAAAACGAGCGTACTGAGGACTAACGCTTCCTCGCCATCTTTAACCTTTCTATATAACGCTTCTGTATACAAGCCAGGGATTTTTGTTTTATAATCTGCTATACTTATTGTGTTCTTTGTGAAAAAATAAATCAAAGCAAAACAAAACAAAAATGGGATGCCAGGGAGAAAGAAGTGGGATCCGGAATTTATTAATGCAAAGAGTTCGGGATAGGGTGTGGAAACAGCCCTGCCTTGCCTAGACTGCTATTGTCCTGGAGGGTAGGGTTAGCAATTGAAAACCCCAAGTGGTTGCTATGGAAGAGGAGTGCTTCTAATGCTTTAAAAATGTACCAGATACATGTGGGCAAAGCAGCTGTCTTCCATTACCCTTGTGTGCCCTGAGAGCCTCCATCCCAAGTCCAAGGAAAATGGGGAACCTCTTCCCACACAAGAGTCTTAAGTCCAAGTTCATTCGGTTACCTGGTGTCTCTTATGTAGAGAAGAAGGTACAGCACCTATTGCTCAGAGGTTGGAGGACCCACGGGAACTCTACACATCAAGTTGATGTAGTTCCTGGTGGTGTGGGTGCGTCTGACTGTGAAGGTTCCATGTAGGCTCCACCCAGTACATCTGGTGGAAATGCGGGGTGCTAAGGTTGCAGGGCTGGTAACCCCAGAGAACTCAATCAAACGTAGCAGGTGCGATGGGGCTGTGATCTCAGTTCAGCTTCCCAAGTGCTTCTTCAGGTGCCATGGGTGACTGTAGCCCTCTGTGACAGCACTTGGATTCATGAGATGTCCAGGCTTGGCTTTAAGGTGTCTATGATCAGTTCTATTAAGTCACAACCGGCACACACACTACAACACATACCCCCAAAACACTAGTGCTCAGCCCCCACCTCACACTGCTTTTCAAAACTCACTTCCAGGGTGAGAACTTGAGCCATCTACAGGGGAAAACCATGAAGATCAGGGCTCTGGGTCCACCATGCACTATTGTCTGGTTCCTTTCCCCTAGTGATACCACTGTCCACCAACATCCCTTGGCGTGAGGGACAGAGTGGCCTAAGAGACCCACCCTGACTAAATTCTTGGTGCAGCGGTTTCTCTTTTGGCTCCTGCGGACTTCGACAGGAGTAGGGAGAGTAACTTGTCTACCTGGTCTCTCACCAGAGAACCTCAGTTTTCTCCAACTGATCTGTGTCTCCTGTCACTTTTTATGGTCATCTTGTTTGTGACCTGTGTCTTAAGAGAACCAAAAACAGGAGAGAGGAGCAAAGGAAGAATGTTGTGAAAATAGTGGCTGCTTCTTGTTGACAAGAGATTATTCATGAGGTTTGAGGCACTAGACTCAGGGCAATTTGCATTCCCTACCTGGTATCAGGTAGGATTAGGTGCTTGGGGTGGGGTGGGGGCAAGGATCTGCAGGGAGATCTCAGAAACCTGGGATAACATTGAATGCTCCATAGAGGCCTCTATTTGCTCTGGGGAGCAAGCTCTTCTTCTTCTTTTTTAAAAGATTTACTTGTTTATTTTGTATACAGTATTATATCTTCATGCATGCCTGCAGGCCAGAAGAGGGCACCAGATCTCATTACAGATGGCTGTGAGCCACCATGTGGTTGCTGGGAATTGAACTCAGGACCTCTGGAAGAGCAGCCAGTGCTCTTAACCTCTGAGCCATCTCTCCAGCCCAAGCAAGCTCTTCTTACAAGCTTTGCTGGTGAGCACTGGAGTGCAATCTCTACAGTGATATCATTGTGTCTTACAAGGATGGTGTCCTCTGACCTGGGTCGTGACACTCATTACTGTTCAGGCTCCAGTCACGGTCTGCATCACTCTGTGCATCTGCCATGCCTGCCTGCTGTGGGACCAAATTTTGTGCCTGGGCTAGCCTTTCATCTTCCATATCAGAATTTGCTTTTAGTGTGTATATAGTCCTAAAACTTTAAACTCATTCGAGGAGCATTTCATGTGTCTAAAAATGGCCTTTGTGCCCAATTTTACTTGGGTAAATGTCCATGCTACCAGATATGATAGACATTGATGGTTTCCCATAGAGCAGCCATTTTTGTATCTCAAAAATATTTCCTCGTTGGCCTTTTACTCTAAGTATTAAAGATGATACTTAACCATCTTCTCAGGGTCTTTTGCAGACAATAGGATCTAGCTTTTGCCAATAACGAAATATGTGGGTGGTGGTGGCGGTGAGCAAGGTTTGCTTCTTCAGTTAAAAAAGTCATACTTAAAGAGCCACATGGTGGCTCACAGCCATCTATAATGAGATCTGGTGTCCTCTTCTGGCATGCAAGCATACATGGAAGGAATGTTGTATACATAATAAATAAATCTTTTTAAAAAATGCCTTAGGCTTAGAATGAATACAGTTTTGTGAGGGTATGATACCTCAGTCATCTTGGGACTGTGAAGAGACATGCTTTAAGAAAAGGATGGTGAGAGAGGAGTAGGAGGAAAAAGGAGCCTGGTTGCTTAGTAACATTGTTGGACCATTGTGTGGGGATACCAGAACCTAAGGACTATTTGCTGTTGCCCTGACTGAATGTTACAAACTAGCTAATTATAAAGAAAAGGAACTATTTGCTACAGTTATGGAGGCTCCAAAGTAGAGCATCTGCATCTTAGAGAGCCTTCTGGGTGCTGGGGACATTTAAGAATTGCAGGGTGGTGCTGGGCATTACGTGCTGGGACAGGTGTCCTTGTTCAGCTCTCTTCTCTTTCTATAAAGCCACAATCCCATTGGATTAGGGCTCTACCATTACGGCCTGGCCTTCTTTAGCCTTAATCACTAGCCAAAGGGCCCACCCTCCAGTATCATGGTTGGATTAAGCTCCCACCCTTTTAATGCCTGCTGTGATGATTACATTTCACCTTGAGTTTTGGGGGAGACATTCAAATCATGGTAGAGGTTAATGCTGTTCTTGGTTAACTTTTTTCAGCGGCTCTACTACACGCAGGTGAAAACCATCTTCTCTGCCTTGCTTAGCCTTCCACCTACCATCAAAGCACAGCCCCGAGTGCTGGTGGAAAAGGCAAGCTACGGAGCATTCCTTTGGACTCTTGTGTCACGTTCTTGCAGTGAATTGGGGCCTGCAAAGAAAAGGCCTGGAGGATTAGCTCAATTCTTGAAGAGAGAAGTGGAATGGGTTCAAACACCCAGGTATTAGGACCTAAAGTTATTCTGGTGTGCTGGGCCCCGTGGGGGTAGTGGTGATGATGGTGGTGGTGGTAGTGGGGGTGTCACAGGAGTATTTTCTTACAAAGTGACCAGGGAATACCCCATGCTCACCTAGAAGATAACCTTAGAGCTTTAGAACTCCTATAAAATTCCTTTGGTCTGAATCAGCTGGGTGGCTGTCTATCTTTGGCTCAGGTTCCAGCCAGGATGAAGCTGCAATTGGCAAAGTTCAGAACCCACACAGGACCCAGCGGAAGTCTGAAAAGGCGTAGCTGAGGTGTGGCCTGACACCATTGGCTAAATTTTGATCTCCGCTTTCTGAATATTTTATGCTATCCATGACTTCCCTCCACAGCAGGCTAAGAAAATTTGCCTGCCCTGTGCTTCATCTGCCTGGGCTCAAATTGTTGAAATATCCTTGGCCAGGACAGGTCCTCGCACTGCACATGTGTAGAGTGGAGAGAGCATCTCTTGTAATCACAGCCTAAGAACTGAAGACACGGAGGCCAGATAGGGGCAAATGACTTCCCAAGGTCACTGCTTATCCCAAGTGTCTACTTAGAATCAACACCCAATTTAGTACAACCTGTATGATACAATAATCCATGGATTGAGTTCAGAGGCACTCAAATCTGTGCAAGTGTGCTCATGAAAGTAGGGGCTGAAGGCAGTCACAACCAACTCTAGTTCTTTCTTTCTTTTTTTTTTTTAACCTTCCAAAATCTGGACTGATGTCATTAGGACAAAGCTTCAAGAGCTTGATGGTTCTCAGGCAGAGCCGGGAGAGCTCTCCACATTTTGATGAGTTTACCTTTCTTAGGACCAGTTTTTATAAGATGATGGTGGGCCCAGTTTGGGGTATGGAAGAGTAATTAACCTCTTGTGCATTAGGAAAATCGGACCTGGTGGATGGTGTCCATCTAAAGCTGTACCAACCTTGTGATTAATTCTGGGTGATTTTCTTTTTCAAGAGCCATACCACAGGGGGCTTGTGGAATCTTCTCTCCCGTTCCAGCGGTTTACAGGCTAAAATAATTCAAGACCCACTTTCCTCAGTGTTCTGTAGGTCATTCACATGAAAATTTAAGGGCTGGTGAAGCAATCTCTTTGTCAGGGAAAGAGTGGACTCCATACTGTGGACCCTTTCCTTAAAGAGTCCTCAGGGGACAGGCTGAACGCCGCATCACTGTAATAGCTTCCTCCAGTGTGCTTTGCACACAGATGATCCCCACTCCCTGGGCAATGTGTGCACCTCTGCACAGTGTGCTCTATGATGGCGTGGTATTAGCCACGAACTCCCCTGGCGTCAGCCTGGTGGAGGGTGCATGGGCCGTGCACTCTGCTTGTAACTCTCAGCTGACAGTCTAGAACTAATCACTTTCCCATCCTGGGGCTCAGTTTCCAAATCTGAGAGATGAAGATGGATATCTCAGGCTATCTAACTTTCATGAAATATTAAATGAGGTCATGGGGAGAAGTAGGTAGCCTATCACAGCCCCTTCACAGACTCCTACTCCCTTTCCTTGCTTCTTTTTCTTTGTATTCTCCTAACCACCAGGGGAGATTTTGTTCTGGCTTCAAGCCATCATCAGCAGGTTAGAACTTCCATAGTCAGTCTCCGGGAAAGACTCAGCACAGAAAATATGGGTGAGCTGGTAAGATAACTCAGGGGTAGAGGCTTGCCGCCAAGCCTGATTACCTAAATTCAATCCCTGGGACCCACACTGTAGCATGAGAGAACTGTCTCCTGCAATTTATTGTCTGACCCTCTCCCCTCCACACACAAATAAAATGTAATTTAAAAAATAAAAGAGATGCAGTGAGCCGGGAGCTTCCTCACCACCCTGCTTAACCCTTAAGCAGACACATCTGCTTCTCAGTCAACCACAGTCATGTTGGTCTTTTCCCCAAAGGGACCCTGCCTTCTGAGACCTTTCTAGGTAATGCTAGTAATAGCTTCCAGTTTTACTACGTGCCACCTTGAGTTAAGCATTTTACGATCATTCTTACCACAAGCCCATCTAGGAGGTGGGAGAGAGAATCCTCTTAAGACTAAGGGTCGGGTCCGAGGAAGCTAGTGTAGTCCTCCACAGTCACACATTAGGAGAGCGGGAGGCAGAATGGACCCTGGAAACAAAGCTCGCTCTTAATCAAGGGTCTTGGTCCCCTTCTCCGTGGCTCAAACACATAGGCATAGATTGCAGTTACTGTTCATACTGTCTTGGCGTTGATAGGGTATGTTTTAAAATTTTATAACTCATCACAGATTCACCCAGGAGCCTGCTAGGAATGTAAATTCTCAGGCCTTACCCGAGGCCTGAAGAATCAGGCTGGTGGGCAGGCTGAAAGGAACTCTGCTTCAAGAGGACTCAGGGCGATGGCCACAGGAGGGAAGCATGGGTATGGATGTTTCTTCCAGATGCTCAGCATGCAGCCTTGTGGGGCGTTCCCCAATCTGCTCAGCCCCCAGGCAGTGGCCAGAGGTTCTTGCAGCACCGAGGACCTTACCAGGCCCCAGCTTTTGAGAACTCTTGGCAGACCTGCTATTTTGATAAAAAGCTGCTGGTTGCAGAAAGAACCAGGAGCTTCACATTAGCCTGGAATACTCTTCTACCCGCTTCGTGCAGCGGCAATGACAGCCAGCACAGCCGCACGTTCTGAAAGATTTAAATACTCAATTAATCAATGGAATATTCCATTAGAGGGGTAATCAGTTGCCATTGCCCTGATCTATAGTTACATCTCAGCTGGGTCTCACAAATTGATTCCTGATGAAGTTCTAATTGACTGGACCATCTGATAAAAGGCCAGTTGGAGTTTATTGAAATGGCCAGTGAGCAGTCCCTAGGGCTGGGGCCTTCCTTAAGGAAAGTCAGGGGTGGGAAGTGGGGTAGAAGGGCATGATTTACACCGGGGTCTCTCTCCATCTTCCCTCTAACACGGTGTTTATGGGTCCCAGGTGAGGGATGAGCGCTCACAGCTGGGGTGTGGGGAGCAGACAGCTGCTTTGAGCCCAGCCCAGCTTGGTAGCAGGTGGCCAGAACAGGATTTACCCAGAAACCTTTAAGGTTCTGAGAGTTGAATGTGCCTAAGAATGGATGACCTAAAGAACATTTGAGAAATATATCCAAATCTCAGATGCCGACTCCCTGCGTCTAGGGTAAGACCCAGAAATCTGCATTTTAATACATACCCCAAGAAGTTCTTACAGGAGTGGCCTCCAGACTTCACCTTCGGGAACATAACAGTAGGAACTGGAGTCTTAGCCACTTCCTGAGGATGCTGGAGTGCTTAAGGCTTTGTACAGGGACAGTTGCGGCTGTGCCCTGTCAAGGAATCGGGCTCTTAGTTGCCTACAGCTGGTTTTACGTAACGTTTTCCTTCTAAACGATCTGCACTCACACACAACTAATGATTTCATCTCCACATTTTGGATTAGTCACAGACCTGTAGAGTACAGCCGGCAATTAAAACAGTGGAGTAACCCATTTCATGTTCCATGCGTTGCTCACTCAAGCAACGTGCCAGGATTTGAGGATAATAACCAAAAAAGTGAGGAATAGCAGGCAAACCCATGGATCCCAGTTTGATGGAGCTTGTGTTCCTGGGAGAAGAGAGACAGAGAAACAATGGCGCATTAGTGGCAGGTGGCGTCCTGCGGCAGGTCAGTCAGTACATCCGTTACAGGAAATTATATGATGCTCATTAGGTTTAATTGAATATAGTACCTGAAATCCTAGATTTCCCTTTGTGTGTGTGTGTGTCCATACAAGGTGTGTGTTTAACATGTTCACGTGGAGACCGGAAGTCCCTCTCAAATGATGTCATTTCATAGGCTCCATTCTTTTTTTTTTTTTTTCTTCAAAAAAATGGGACTTTCACTGTCCCTAGGATTCTACAAGCAGCCTAGGCTGGCTGACCATCAGCCACGGCATCATCCTGTCTCAGCATCTTCAGTGCTGGGATTACAAGTGTGTACCTCTGTGCCCTGCTCTTGTCTAGGTGGGTTGTGACAGTTCTCCACTGGCTGAGCTATCTCCCTGTCTCTGTAGTCTAGTACACACTTCGACGAACTTCCTTCTCCAGCCTACAGAATCGTCCTTGTCGTTTGGGACTCCCAGCTGAGGATAGCCCTGGATAATCCCCGTGTAAGGAAATGACTTTCATTAGCTTTTCTTGCAGGGCCCATAGACAGGGAGCATTCTTACGGAGACTAGATTTAGATATAAATAACCCAAAATTTAATGTGTCTGAAAAAGAGGTTGAGCGTGTTCCTATTATGAGGATAAATTCACTGTGAATGTCCCACAAGGGAGGGCCATGATCCAGTTCTAGACAGGCCATTTTCTTTTTCTTTCTTCTCTCTTCTCTCTCTTTGTCACTTTCCACCTCTCTTCTGCCTTCTTCCTCCCCTTCTTCCTCCCCCTTTTCTTCCCTTTTACTTTAATGCACCCTGTTTTGTTTACAGTCAGCTTTAATTTCTGTTTAGACACAAATGCCCAATGTTCTCTCTTTGAAAATACATTCTGGGGTTGTGGATAATGTGGGAAATAGTTTAGAGCCTCAGAATGTCCTGCTCTGGGCCTGGAGCTATTGAATGTTTAATTCCTTTAGACATAGTCCTGCCCTTCGGTGCCACAGCAGCGTTTGGGCAGATGGAACTCTTCATGTGGTTTAGCGTTTCGGTTCCACATCCTTTGTCATGATGCTTTGCTCCTGACCAAAACCCAACTGGGTCAGAGCATGGCTCCAGCCACGCTTTCCCCTCATTCGCCATTTATTAAGTGGCTCCTGGGTAACACCAACGGCGATATGAATCACAGTAGACGCTGGGTCAGCCTTCAGAGACCCTTCCATCGTTGAGAATAGTGACCCCCCCCTTCCACCAAGTGGCCATGGATTTCACCTGTGACCCCCAGAATAGCTAGAGGTAGGATCTGGAACACAGTAGAAGGATTTTCTTTGGATTCTCTTCTGATTTTCTTTTATTTCTGCTCCCTTTCTATGTAGTACAAGCTGGCCTTACGCTCCCCGCCTCAGCCTCCCCTGTGTTAGAACTACAGGCTTGTACACCGTGCATGGTTCTCTTCTGATTATCTTAAAGTGGGCATGTCCGTGTGGAAGCAACTCACTTTTAACACCCTCCCCCCATGGCTCATCTCCCTCCCAAGCATGGGAATAATAGCAGACCCCAAGCTCAGAACTAGGCACAGGCTACTGAGTTTGGACTTATTAACATATCAAGGTTTTCACTGTATTTATCTTCTATTTATGGCAAGTGCGGTGGTTAGTTTTATAATTTAGCCTGGCAGGCCATGTGGTCAAATAATAATCTAAGTTTTTTTTTTTTTTTTTTTTTTTTTTGGCGGGGTGACATTTCTGTAGAAGACCAATTTTACTTTTTTGTTGTTTATTTACTTACTCATTTGAGACCGGATCTTGCTAACTTGCCTAGGCTAACTTTAACTCTCTTTGTGGCCTAGGTTAGCCCCAAACTCATATTCTCCCTTCCTCGGTCTTCTAAATGCTGAAATTACAGGCACACACTATTTTGTCCGGCTCTAGTATCAACATTGAAACCATTGAGTGGACCCAGTAGAGCAGGTGGCCCTCTCACATGTGTGGGCCTTAGTCATCTGGAGGCTTGAGGAGAAAGGCAGGCTCACCCTTTCAGGAGCACAGGATGTCCCTGTGCAGCTGCACCCAGCTGGGGTGTGAGCGTGTCCCGCCCCTGCTTTTAACTGAGTCTCCAGCCTTCTGGCCTTTACATCATTGGCTCTAAGGGATCCCATGCATTTGAACTTGGATGAGAACTGACCTATCAGATTTCCTGCAGCTGGCTGGCACTTGCCACTCTCCATAACTGTGGAAACTGATTCCTTAGAAGAAACATTTTAAGCACTGTACGTTATTGGGTTCTGTTTCTCAGAAGAACCCAGATGTATAAAATAATGTAGTAGTCCATCTATTCATCACATTGAGTCACAAAAAGAGGAGCCTCCTTAAGGAAAGACAGTCAGTACGTGATTATAGAGGTAGTATATGATTGGGCAAGGTGGGCTTCGGAAATACACAGGTTCCAGGAAGTAGGTTCAGAGTCACTGACTTCTATACAGTGAGGACGTCAAGAAGAAAGGCAGGGGTCAGAGGTTCAGTTCAGCGGTAGAGTGCTTGCCTAGTAGGCACAGGGCCCTAGTTTGATCTCCAGGGGGAAAAAGACAGAAACAGAACTATGACCCTTAGTTCTACATATCCAGAATTGGGGGCACAGTGGGAAAGATACAGTGGCCAGAACTGTATCTTAAGTGGGACAGTTGAGTGGTTGGATGTTCAGGATGTTCTAACCACTGCCGTCAATGACCTCAAAATCTCAGCAGTTTAACACAATTAAGTGTCATTTCTTGTTCATTCACATTTTGTTCCCCAAGGTCTGGGAGGGGCTGCCCTGCTCTACACCTGGGCTGTGGTCATCAAGCTCTGAAAATGTGGCTGGTACAGCTAGCCCTGGAGTTTAAAATTTCTTCTATCCTAAGTAATTTAGACTTAAGTAACTGTGGTGGCCAGTAGCTACCCGAATAGACAAAGCTGCCTAGAGCCCCATTCTCATTTGCTATGAGGAAGAGGGAAGGGAAACAGAGGGATGGGCATGGGAGGGAAGAGAAGAGGGGAAGGAAGAAGGGAGGGGAAGAAAAAGGGGAGGGGGAGGAGAGGGGGAGAT
>JAQHUG010000250.1:1986709-2009147 GCA_028555095.1 Dicrostonyx torquatus | reverse complement strand
GGGAAGGGGGAAGGGAGGGGAGAGGAGAGGGGAAGGGAGGGGAGAGGAGAGGGGAAGATTGAAGAGGAGTGAGAGGGTGGGAAGAAGAAAAAAGGGGAGAGGGAAGGGGAAGGGAGAGGAAAGGAGAGCTCTTCCCAGGAGGACATGGCCTAGATGTGAAGTACAGACATTCTCCCATGCTCTCTCTCTCTTTTTTTTTTCTATCTCAAAATACAGCCAATGGCTCTGCCATATTCCCCAGAATAAGTCTAGGTGAGTGCTAAGACGACAGAGGTGAGGGGTTTGATGAGAGTCTGACAGAAGAGATTGACAGCAGTCTCTAGTCATGAGCCATCTATAGGGACACAGGCCAGTGGCATAAGACAGGTCTGGACTACCGGCAGCAGAGGTCTCCTCCTGTTGCTGGGTTCTGAGAGAGAACTCTTTGCTCTGGGTAAAGGAAGTTGAAGTACGGAGGAGCTGAACTGGGAATACAGAGTCCTCAGAAGCTTGGAGAAAGGCCAGGTCTGGGTTTCAGGATCCAGCCAAGCAGCCTCAGGGAGGGGCTGCATATGGGCGTGGCCACCACAGGCTCCTTATACTTCCCTTTGTGGGGATCCAAGATGGAGAGGTACTTAGAGGGCAGAGGGCAGCCGAAAGGGGGTACAGCAGGACATCACATGCATTACCCCACCACCAGCAGCACAGTGAGCCCAGCAGCAAGGAAACCATCAAGAGCTGTGGGAAGGGCTGGCCATTCGTTTGTCTGACCCCTGACTCAGCGAGCATTCCCAGGACCTGCCGCCACGGGGCAGGTAGCAAAGGGGAGATTTGGTTGCAGTTAGTTCCATGGTGAGACAATCTGACACCCTGAAAAGCCACGCCACTTCACTCTGGGCTATTTTTAAGCTAACAGGTGTATAAACCAAGATCACGTCATCCCATCTGCCCAGCCATCTCTGGGTACACGTCTTGCCCCTCAGTGAGAATCGGGGATGGGATGGGAGTTGAAATCAGGTAGGATGTGAGATTTTTTTCTGAGTTGAGGGGAACGAGTCTAATCAGTCTTGCCACCGAGGCTGTATCAGCGTGGCTGCCTGAAATGTCCGCTTGTGCCTGTCATTGTGTGGGCAGTTTTGTGGAGGAGGTGGCACCTAAGCTGGGCTTTGAAGGCAAGGTGAGATTTGACAGGTAGAGACAGGAGGGGAGGACAACCGGGGCAAAGGAGGCAGGATGAGTAAACCTGAATGGAGGAGCTATGTGGGGGTGTGCTTAGTGTGGTCACAAGAGACCAACTGGCAAGGGAGCATGTGGGCACTGCAAAAGCTGCAGCTAGACGGGCTGGCTAGGGCCGGATTAGGGAAGGTCTTGATTGCTGAGAGAACTCACTCTGACAAGATGCCCACTGAGGTGTTTCAAGCAAGGCCCTGACTACTGCAGCTTGGAAGAGAGTGAAGGGCTGGGATGTGGAGAGCTGAGGGGAGTGAGGCATGATGGGTTGCTAATGAGTAACCTGTCAAGAGCCTGGCCAATCTGGACCAATATGCTGGTCAAGGGAATGGGGAGGGCTAGTTGTGTGTATGTGTGCACCCACATATGTGTGGTATATATGCATGTGTGTTTGTACACTTAAGTGTATGTATGTATCTGTGTATTATGTGTATGCATGTACCGGCACATGTTTCTCTGTGTGTAGATGTGTGAGTAAAGTCAGTTTGGGGCATGTATACACTTGTTTGTATGCAAGGATCTTTGCGTGCGCTTGTGTGTGCATGCGTGTGAACACATAGGGCAAGGTGGGAAAGGCACTAGGCACAAAAGACCATAGTGCAGGATTTGATTTGATAACTCAGCAGACATATCTTTATGTCTGTTCTGGGCCTGCTCAGACATGCCTGGCTCTCAGTTGTGTGGATGGGTCAGGAAGGGGCAGTCTCATCACCATCTTTTTCTATCAGAAAACTCAAGGTGCCTGCTGCTGCCTTGGGGCAGAGGTGGATGTTATTGATTTCTTCTAAAACAGCAGCCTCCTTCCGAGAGACTGGCTGCAGCTGGGATGGAGGTTGTATGATTCCTGGGCCAGGACAAAAGGTGCGTTTCAGGTTGGCCTCCTTGTAAGCCACCCTCAGGCCTGCAGAGTTGAGGAGAGGCTGGGGAGAACCCAAAGGCAGCCTCAGTGCCAGCCTGCTGAACACAGTGGGGAGCAGGGCAGGCTCCTGCCAAGGCCTGCCTGGATGCCCGAGCTGCAGCCCAAGCCCCGTAGAGCTGGTGTTAAGGCTGTATTAGTACAATCCCACCTGGGGTAGCTGTGCTTTTAAAAGGGTACATGGTAGTTCAACTTGAGTCTGTGACAGCACCCCACTTCTTTTTCCTCTTACCAGCTGGGGGCTTGGGGGGAGGGAGATTTCTTTTCTCAGCCAAGAGTTTCCATCTGGAAACAGCATAATTTCAGCACAGAGTAATAGATTCCCCACGTAGGCCTGAGGAGCTGACATTTCCTCGTTGTGTGTGCTTCTCTCTGTAATGGTTACAAAAATCTCTCATTCCCACCCTAGCTAAGAGCCCAATTAGAGAGAGAGAGAGAGAGAGAGAGAGAGAGAGAGAGAGAGAGAGATATCGCCCAATTAGAGAAATTTCAAAGGAGAGGGGTCTTCAAAGTATTTAGTTTTCAGAATCTTGATTCTTTGTGTGCATGTGTGCGCGCGCGCAGGTATGTATATGTGTGTGTAGAATGGCAGGAAAAGGCTCTGTGATCTCAGAAGAGTTTGTCTCCTTGCTCATTATATCGTCACACACAGGGCGATGCTAACAGAGCCTCACGTGTTCCCTGCTTGCCATCACGTGAGGGGTTTGGCTAAAGCAGCTTTCCAGCCCGTGGGTTGTGACTCCTTTGAGGGTCTATTATTGACCCATTCACAGGGGTCACATGTCAATTATTCTGCATATCAGATACTTACGTTACAGTTCATAACGGTAGCAAATTTATTTGGTCAGGGGTCACCACAACACGAAGAACTATATTAAAGGGTCATAGCATTAAGAAGGTTGAGACCCACTGGGCTAGAGCCACTCAGGTACCTATCCCCGGACTTTTGATGATATAGACTATTCGGTGATCACAGGGAACACTTGGCCTCCTGCCTCAGCAGCAACCCCTCTGCCTCCAGTCATGACAATAAACCTTGATCTCCAGGCTGGTTCTCACCCAGGACTCTCCCAAGGCTCCCTTTTGTTTTCTGCACCTGTTTCTCACCATGCGACCTAACAAAAGCCAGGCAAATTGGGTTTTGACAGTTTACTCAAACCCCAGCTCTGCCCTGCCTCTCCAAGAATCTTGCCCGGCTCCTCTCACCTTCAATAACTCACCTGTAAAATGGGAGCCTAACGGCTATTCAGTTCCAAGAGTTGCTTCAAAGACCAATGGGTCTCCTCTGGGCAAATGGCTTTGGAAGCTGTGCATCTGTGAGGCAAGGACCCTTCTCTGGTCTGAGAGAACTCGATGGATAGAGCCGGGCCAACGCCAGCTGGGTTTAACACCTAGGAGCTGTGGGCCACGGAGCAAGTTATTTTGGCTAGAGGCACTTCACTTTCTGCCTCTAAATAATGGGGGTAAGAATAGCACCTAAGGCGCAGGGTGGTGGGAGGACGGATCGAGACGGTCGATGTGCAAGAACAAGAACTAACACTCTCAGGGCACTTTGTACCTGGGAGGCAGGGTTCTCCCACTTTCCACGTGGGCCAGTTGGCCAGGCGGACGGCCAACATTTAGGGTGCACCTGTGGCCAGGCAGTTGGAACCAAATGGGGAAGAAGGCGGACTTGGTCTCAGTCTGCCCAGGTACCAATGTGGAGGAGGAGGTGGGATGACCAGACACCCTGTGGAGTGGGCTACACACTTGGAGGGTGAGACACACACTGGGGGAGGGCTCGTTTTCTCTGGGAAGCACCTAGGCCAGGAGGGATAAGTGGGGTAGCTTCTTTGCAGGGCTGGTAGTAGCTGCCAATCACCTGTGAGACTTAAGGCCCTGAGCAGAGAGGCTGGACCACGGAGGTGAGAGGAGGCTGTCTTTGGAGTGGAGTCTGAACTGAGAGGCAGGAGCATACATTTGAGAACTGTTTCCTTGGCTACAGCTCCCAGCACAGAGGCTCTTGTAAGGAGCTGCTGACTGCCCATGGTATGCAAGTCCCCGGGAAGATCAGGTGGGAGAGCTCCTCCACCAGGGTTAGTGGGCTGGGCCTCTCCAGCCACCCTCAGACAGACCTTTTGCTGTGGGTACCTCCTTCCCTTAATTTCCCCCCACCCCCGAGATCTGCATTCCAGAGCAGATTGGCATATGGATAGAGTCTGCAGGAGGTGGGAGGGGGGAAGGAGGGGGGTGTCCAGCATGTCACAGATGCCCACGGAGAGCTGGGGAGGATTAGAGCGATTCATTAATTGTCATTAATATGCTGGGGCTTGACAGCCTTGGGTTTATTTTTACACTGAAGCCCAGACGTGCTTTGCACATGTCCCCAAGTTCCGGACTTTAGGGGAAAAGATAAAACTGGGTGTAGTTAGCATCTGCCAGGCTCTCTAGGGGCTTCCAGGACTGGGGAAAACCATGACTTCTGGGGCCCCTTGGTCTCTTTGGCTTTCTACCTCACTAGATCTTCGCAGAGCTGAATCTCCATGGCTGATTAACTTGTCTGCCAAGAGCCTTGGAGAGGTGTGTGTGTGTGTGTGTGTGTGTGTGTGTGTGTATGTGTGTGTGTGTTGGTGATTGGGTGGGGTGGGGGTGCAGAACAGAGAGAAAATAAATAGTGTCATTATCAGAAGGGTTAAAATGCTATCAAGAAAAGCATTGTGTCTGAGAGAACACATTTCCGGCAGGCCTTCAGTACATGCTACTTTCTAAAGGGACTCATGGGTCCTGATGGGGTTCTGGGTCAACTTTTCTTCCAGAAAGGTGTTGAAAACCTGGACTGTTTTCTTGCTGTTGCTGGCTTTCAGTTGATTGTTTATTTGGAGGTCCAGTCTCAAGTAGCTCAGGCTGTCCTCAAATTCTCTATATCATTGGTGATGAACCTGAACCCCAACCCTCTTGCCTCCACCTTCCCAGTGCTGGGATGGCAGACGTGCACTACCAAGCCTGACTGCAGGCTTGCCCATGAGACCAATTCTGTAATTCTTGCAAGAGGCTGACATCTCTGGCTAGAAGAGCTGACTTTGTGTTTCCGAGAACCCATGTTAGCCAAGGTTGTCCTGTGGGGTGACAGGTCCCACAAGGTCAGTGAAGTCCATGGAGCCATGAGAGCTGGGGCCCAGCTTTATTCTGTGTTGGCACCCATGAATGAATGACAGTGCCACACAGTGGGAGCCTCTGGAAGCTGCTCTATGAGTGGAGGCAAGAGGGACAGTTCTCCCAAGAGACATAGACCCTGGAGTCCCTCATTTTCAATACTCCTTTTGGCATTCCCCACTTCTGCCTTTAAAACCAGCAGCATAGCACCACAGCACACCTCTATATTCTCTTCACCACGGTGGGCTGAAAGCCACCATTTGGATGTGTTCTTAGTACTTCCTCCACATGCTTGGATTTGTTTGGATGCAGAGATTCCATTGGGGCAGAGTTGGAAAGACATGGGCATGTCCAAGATGGGAAACCCTGTACTGGGGAAGAGGTGGGAGCTGCTGCCCTCTGAGATCCCTCTAGGCTTTAAGACTCTGAACTGATGGTGTTGTGTTATGGACCAAAGTGTCAGCCCCACTCAACGTCTCTACCCCAGTCTATCTACAACGGAGGTTTAGCCTCTGGTGTGACTATATTTGGAGATAAGGTGTTTAAAGAGATAACTGACATTAAAGAGATCCTTAAGATAGGCCGTAATTCATTTATGTCCCTTATAAGAAGAGATTAGGATAAAATAACATACCCAAGGGGTGGAGACATGTTTCCACATTGGTTGAGAGGCCTTAGGGAAAACCAACTCTGTTGAAGCCTTGGTCTTGGACCATTGCCAACTAAAACCATGAGAAAATAAATTTTCATTGTTTAAGCCACCCAGTGAGTGGTATTTTGTTATGGGAGCCCAGGCTGTGAAGACACAATGACTAAGACGTTGGAGTAGCATTGACATTAGTGGCCTTGGCCATCTCCTCTGGCTCAAGAGAGCGCCCTCTGAGGGGAAAGTTGGTTAGTACTGTGAGACGTGGTTGCATAGATCTTCCTCTCCCTCTGATCTGCATGCTTAGCTTTTCCTCCTTTTGAGGGTGATGCTGACATGCAAATGCCTCCCTCTTTGCCTGCATTCCTAGAGTGTGTCTCTTCCATACCCTGGGATGAGTTTACGGTGCCTCCTTCGAGGATGAGCACAGATGAAGCTAAGCCCTACAGAGAGCTGGAAGTCCTGGGACCTGGTTTGTGGTCGAGCGTCACGAGACCTCTTTGAGGATCACTGAAAGAGCTAAAGTGACACGACTTTATCTTGGGCCTCACTTTCCTTATCTTGGAGCAAAAGGCAGCACTGGACCCAGGGATGTCAAGGAGCTTTATCAGTTGTAACTAATTTTTTGTGGTTGCCTGGGATCCATCAGAGAAAATGCTACTTTGAGGGGCGCTGGAGGAGGGAGGGAGGGAGGACATGGGTTGAATGCTTGTCCTCTTAGAATGAGATGAGTTTTTATGTCTCCTCTGCCTTTGCGTTCCCCCGATCTGTTGCTGATCACACGTTCCCATACACCTTGGATCCAAAGGTGCCCTGATGCTAGATCTGGCTCTTGCTTCTCTGCTGCTGTCTTGGACCTTCCACACTCCCACTCCCGAATCTTTTATTGGCTCTTCCTCCTTGCATCTTCACCAAGGCCTGGCACATTCCAAGCTTCCCTCTTACTGATATTCAGGTATTTCTTCTGAGCTCTACTATTTAGCAGCCCACATATCCCTGCATCCGGCAACCCCTGGCTGGGATCTAGCTCTCAACATTGGCTTGCTCTGCGGCCAGTGGTCAGCAGCCAACACCAGATCGTGAACTAGAAGCTGTTTAAACCCCTTTGAAGTTCATCCTCCCTGCAGTCCAATAGAGAGGAGGAGCCTGGAGATCATAGTTTTTGTTTCAAAGAAAAGAATGGAGTGTGTGTATGTGTGTGTGTTCCCCTAAAGAAAGCATTTCAGATGCTTGTGAGGTAAGCATATCTGTTTTGCATGCACTATAATTGTTCTACCTAAGATGAAATATATTATTTTTCTTAAATAAAGCTGCAGGCAGTTTATTAGCAGGGCTAATTAACCCACAATCAGGCACTGGCTCACCTCTAATCACAACCTGCCTGCATTCTTCACAGGCAATGTGCTGGTGCTACAGCACTTATATTTATAAATATGTGCAATGCAATATGAACTATATTTATGGGGATGGCATCAATTTTTTTAGCCACAAAATCTGACCTACCTAAAACAGATGGCGAGAGGACTGGACTGTTGGGCTGGGGAATGGAGGTGGAGGCCCCTCATCTCTATTACAAGTCTTTTTTCTGCCTTCACCTATTTTTTTTTTAAGTTCCCAGCCTGTTAGGCAGTGTTTTCTCCTCAGAAGTATTCCTGGGTGAAAGGTTGCTTTGGACATTGTCTGTTGGGGTCTGACTGATGGGTGGCTCCTTCCAGGGCTCCCTCAGTTCCCCCCTGCAGGGGGAAAGGGAAGTAGTGAAGTTGAGGGGTGTCTTGTCCAGGGGTGATTGTTTGTGGAAAGTGAATGGCTCTTCTGGGGCTCGGGCAAGGTCAGAGCTGAGGGAGTTCTTCCAAGTATATGTACTCTGCCAGTACCGGCAGAAGTGGTCTCATCGGTGTAGGTGGCACAAAGAAGATTACGGGGTGATGGTCAGAGATCCGGGGACGCACATTGTCTTGATCCGACAGTTGTGCACCTTCGGGCTTCAACAAACTGAATGGGAATAAAGAGCCAAATGGAAACGAGAACTGCTTTGTTACTAACAGCGGCGCTTATGCTAGAGCCCGGTAAAGACTGACCCACAGTCTGAGCGAAAATCTTCAGCGTTTACTAACTGGCCAGCTGAACAGAAGAGGGAATTGAGAGAGGGCAGCCAGGTCCCAGCAGGGTCCTCTGCCTAGACTGGGGGGAAGAGCGCTGAGCATCCACATCCAGGAGCCCAGTGTGCCTGGCTCTGTTGATACCCTATGTCTGGACCAGCTAGATTTGCGGCGGAGAGGCAAGCAGGAAGGAAAAGGCTGGAGGAGTAGAATCCCCCAGCAAACAACTGCTAGTTTGGGGAAATGTGGGGAGGAAAGAGGAGGAGGAAGGCCAGAATCAAGGAAAGGTGGGGGGAGAGAGGTGGAGAGGAGGAAAAACAAAAAGGAGGAGAAGGATGGGGCAGGGAAGAGGAGGAGGGAAGAGAAAAAGGAAGAGATTCAATATATGTTGGCCAATAGGCCAAACAATTTTACACAAACTATTTCATTCAATTCTTCAGTTCTTTATCACAAAACATACATTTATTTTATGGAATTAGTATATGAGCTTGATGTGGTGGGACATGCCTGAAATGGTAGTCCTCAGGATGCTGAGGCAGGAGGATGATGAGGTCAAGACCACTCTGGGCTCTGTAGAAAGTTTCAAGCAGGCTGGGCACATACCAAGGAATCAAATGTTAGGTCCATGTCAAATCAAAACAAAACAAAACACAGTTCAGCATGTGGACCCAGGTCCATCTGACTCTCTTTCCACCTGACATTTTTTTAGGTGTCCATTTGGGTGGGCCATGCCTGCTTGTTGAATAATGAGGCAACTGGTTCTTTTTTTTTTTTTTTTGGCAGTGGGGCAGGGGAGCAGGGTTTGAGACAAGGTTTCTCTGTATAATAGCCCTAGCTGTCCTGGAACTAGCTCTGTAGACCAGACTGGCCTCAAACTCACAGAGATCCACCTGCCTCTGCCTCCCGAGTGCTGGGATTAAACCCGGCAAAGTGACTGGTTCTTAATGCAGGTCTAACCTATATTTTTGTTCTTCACACCAGTGGGGGAAAATTGACTTGTCCATTTGTGCACATGAGCCTCCAAGATCATGGAATCTTGCTATCCAAGCTGAGTCCTTCATGTGAGACCCAGGGAACATGACCTAAATTAAAGAGGAATGCCAGATGTCATTGTTTATCACTTTATCACTTACTAAGCATAAACACACTCTGTTCATGACTTTAGTTTCCAGGCTAAGCCAAGCAATGGGGACAGGTGACAGGGTGTAGTGATCTCCAGCCTGTGCTAGGAAGGGAGACATAGCCTTGGTCCATTTATATCAGATGTTTGTGCCAGGTTTTCCCTTTGTCTTTTGATAAGCTTGGATTGATCGTGGTGAGAAGCAGGCATAAATACCTGTTTCCTTCCTATGGTTTATTTGTTTTCAAGGTCAGGGTTGGAAACTTGGGTCAAAGCTAAACTAGGAGGGTAAGCCTGGAGAGCTAGAGGGTGAGCCTCGGGTGTTGGAGAAACTTCTGCAAAATTCTCACCTCTGAAACAAAGGCTAGGCAGTCACACAGTCACACAGGTAAGTAAGTCTCATAGAGCCTAGGGATGGCTATAGCAAGAAGTACCTTGTCAGACTGATCTGGCAGTGTCTGAAGTGGGAATTGGTCCCTCAGGAAGAGGCTGTGGCTGTGCCCCTTGCTATACCTGCTTCGCTTTTTATTTTTATTTATTTATTTTTTGATACGAGAGTCAGGTAAATAAGCTAATTTTAAGGCCAATTTAATGCCAGTAAGATTTTCTTTCCTGAGCCAAAGACAAGATAAACACAAAGGATGAAATGTTCCAAATGACCATACTCCAAACTCAGAATTTAAGAGGTTAGTTGCAAATGTGGAGTAAGGAAAGTGAATGGCAATCATATTAATTTTGGGGTTCTTTTGGACATGTAGTGGTTTGAATGGCTTCCGTCTCAGTTGGTGATACTGTTTGGAGGGGTTTCAAAGGTGCAGCCTCCTAGAGAAAGCACATCACTGGGGGTGGGCTTTGAGTTTATAATCTCACTCTACGTCCTGTTCGCTCTCTCCTCTTCTTTGCCATTGAGGATCTGGTCTCTTAGCTTTCTGCTCTTGCTGTCATGCTTACCCATATTGACCATGAGGGACTCTTAACTCCCTGGAACTGTTAGTGTAAATACATGCTTCCTTCCCTAAGTTACCTTGGTCATAGTGTTTGTCACAGCAGCAAAGAAGTAACTAATACAGACCATATACGTCTGCTTGTGGTTCTTTTTGCTGGATAGAATTAGCATCTGATAGCTGGGTGGAGGTGGCACATACCTTTAATCCCAGCACTTGAGAGGAAGACAGATCTCTGTGAGTTTGAGGTCAGCCTGGTCTACAAGAGCTCTAGTTCTAGGACAGACTCCATCTCCAAAGCTACAGAGAAACCCTGTCTCGAAAAAAAAAAAAAAAAAAAAACCATTGAAAAAAAAAAAGAATTAGCATCTGACTTTTTGTTGCCTGTCAGAGGATTTTTTCTTTTGCATTTTTAAATATTTATTTATTTACTTACTTACTTATTTATTTATTATGTATATAATATTCTGTCTGGGTATATGTCTGCAGGCCAGAAGAGGGCACCAGACCTCATTACAGGTGGTTGTGAGCCACCATGTGGTTGCTAGGAATTGAACTCAGGACCTTTGGAAGAATAGGCAATGCTCTTAACCACTAAACCATCTCTCCAGCCCCCTGTCAGAGGATTTTTAAGAGGAATCCTTACCAGGTATATGAGGAATGAGTAACCCAGAAAGGTTTTGTTGTTGGTTTTATGTTGGTTTATTTTTTTGTCACAGCAGCAAAGAAGTAACTTTGGAGACAGGATCCTATGTAACTCAGGATGGCTTTTAGCTCACTGTGGAGCAGAGGATGACCTTGAACTTCTGATTCTCCTGCCTCCACTTCCAGAGTGATGAGATTACAGGTGCATACCAATCAACTATGACTGACCTATAAAGTGTTGAGGATTGAATTCAGGGCTCCCTGCTTGCTAGGCAAGCCCTCTATCAACTGAGCTGCACACCCAGGCCCAGACCAGGAATATTAATTAATTCAGGGCCGTTAGTAGGGTGCTGGGCTCATCCTTAAAAGCACAGATCTCGTCTGTCATCTTCACCCACATGCGAAATAAAGCAGACAAGCTGGCCGTCTCAGGAACAAATGAAGCACTCGAGTGAGTAGGCGTGCCCACAAAACTGCCCCAAAGGCTGGGATGTGGAGATGAAGTTTGAAGCTGTGATGGGGACAAAATCCCCAATCACAAAGATGCAGCTGCTCTGACTTTGCTCAGGCTCACAGACAGTGGGACAGTGACTGCTGGGGCTGGGCGGGAGGACAGAAAAGGAGTCAGTGCATGGGTGTGGAGTTCTAGTTTCACAAGGTAGTATAGACAATACACAGCAATGTGAATATATTTAATGCCACAGA
This sequence comes from Dicrostonyx torquatus, assembly GCA_028555095.1. Taxonomy (NCBI): domain Eukaryota; kingdom Metazoa; phylum Chordata; class Mammalia; order Rodentia; family Cricetidae; genus Dicrostonyx; species Dicrostonyx torquatus. The sequence goes on along the minus strand of JAQHUG010000250.1, from coordinate 1,997,731 downwards.
GTGCTCACTTAAACACCATTAAAATCGGGACTTAAAAAAAGAAGCTGTGTTGCCTATAGTAGAGCCATAGGTCAAGAAATTCTACTGTTGGACTGACTCTCTTCAGTGAGTGGGCACACAGAGGAGTCTGTCCTAGATAAGCCTCACCATCACTAATGGTGATTTTTTAGGAAGCTGACTGAAATTCAAAAAGCGCTGGTGGAATATTTTCTTTTTCTAAACCAAAAGGGAAACCCCAAACGTTCTCCCAGTTCTTCACTGCAAAGATCACAACTTAAAAGAGAAATAAGCCAGGCAGAGTCACAGGTGGGCAAAGCATGGCCTCCCATGTCTCCACTACAGTCACAGATACGTGTACCAAATGGGGAGCCAATGTCAGGTGAGCCGAACTCTGATGTGAGATTTCCCTCTGTATGCTGTGATTACCATTAACGAATAAAGAAACTGCTTTGGACCTATAGCAGGGCAGAACTTAGTTAGGGAAAACTAAACCGAATGCTGGGAGAAAGAAGGGTGGAGGCAGGGAGAAGCCATATAACCAGCCAGAGACAGACGCTGGGAACTTCACCTGGTTGGCCACAGCTGCATGGCGATACACAGAGTAATGGCGATGGATTAAATTATATGTAAGAATTAGCCAATAAGAAGCTAGAGCAAATGGAACAAGCAGTGATTTAATTAATACAGTTTCTATGTGATTATTTTGGGGCTAAGCGGCTGGGACCAACAAGCGGCCCCTCCCTCCAACCGAGCACCCAAATGCTCACAAGAGCATCCTGGGGAGAGACATCCATGAGATGTGTGTCTCTGTTCCTCTTGCAGAATGGGCTTCATAAGTCTATTTCTCTGGCCATCAGGAGGCAAGACTATGATACCTAGTCTACAGGCCCCCTTGGTTTCCTGAAAGGGGCCCTTGGCTCAGCCCTGACCTAAGTCATCAGGGAACTTTCTGTCTGGCCACTGTCTTCTCTGCTTCTTATATAAAGAATGGGGTTGGAATGTGCTGGAAATGAGTCCCCGTCTGTTGGGTAGATCTGGAGCACCTAAGTGATCCTGATCCTGTTGGCTTTACATGACCGGAATCAAACTTGAAATGCTTCACACCCAGATAACACATACCAGTTTATATAGACTGCAACGTGAGTTTCGCTTGCTCCAGTGGCTCGAATCATGCACCTGCCCCCTTTTCTCTTCTGTTCTCTTCTTTCACAATTGACTTCCCAGTCACTTGCTCTTCGTGGAAGGACCTCTTCATATTGTGGTCATTGGCACCACCTGGCCACAGCATCCTTCTGCCTAGAGATCAACCCCAAGTTTCTTTTTCTCGAAAGGTTTTGTTTTCAAACACATTCATACGTTACCAACATGCCAAGGGTCAGGATACCCTGAAAGAGTTGTCCACTTCTGAGCATGAGGGATCCACCATGACCAGAGCATGCTGGAGGACTTGGTCCTGGGAGAGAAAGCGGGTACTGTTACCAGACAGGAAGTGCAGGTAAGTTGCCCAACACACCTTTTGTATAAGCAGCTTATAGACAGAGGGTCCATTTTTACTTACTGTTGGAGAGTATAGTTCATCACGGCAGTAAAAGAATGAGGTGCCTGGTCGCAGTGAATCTGGAGAAGCAGAGCTGAGGGCTGCTGCTCAGCTTGCTCCCTTTTTATTCAGCCTGGGACCCAGACCTTGGGATCCTGCTGTCAATATTTGAGATAGATCATCCCTCCTTGGTCAGACTTCTCTGGAAATGCCCTTGCAGACATGCTTAAAGATGTGTCTTTGAGATGGGAGAAAGGCACGAGAAACTACCCTGGTTTAGGACCCTTCTGGGATACCTTTTCCCGTGCTCAGTACCCCCGGAGTTGGTGAGACCATTTCAGATTATTTAGTGTGACCTGCAGCTGGCAGACTCTGTAGACGGGAACTCCAACCTCTTTGCCTTAGAATCCACTGGTGTGCCCAGCCCACCAGTCCCTTGGACAGAGAGGAGGGCCAGCCACAGGACTGCAATGGGGATGGATGCCCTAATTTGGAAAGCTCACCCTTTGGAGATTTCCAAATTCCTCCACTTTGGAGATTTCCTACCCCCCCCCCAGACTTAAAGCCTTAACCTTTTTATTCCCTTCCGAGTTCTTTCCTTCATTTGTCAGGTCCCTGTGGTGATGTGTGCTCCTTGTTGTTGGATGGTGTTGGTTTGTTATTTTCACCCTGTTCTGTGCCCTGACACTTCCCAGAGGTGCGGGCACATTCTAAAATAATGATCTCCCCATAGCCTAAGGAGCCTGACCTTCTGCTGCGGAGTGAGCTGCTTTGGGCTGGAGGAGGGGCTGGAAACTTCCCCCCACCCCACCACCTCCCCACCAGGGCCTAATGAAGGTGAGAAAGGTCTGAGGGAGCAAGTCAAGCACTTGTGTCTGGACCTCAGAGGTCCTGACCTGAGGGGCAGCCATCAAGTTCCACCCAGGTGAGCCTGAGGTCACCATAAGTCACTGAAAATTCCTTCTGACCCATCACAGTGAAGAAGAGCCTGGCTCCCTCCTTCTCCTTGGGGCCACTGTAGAAGAAGGTCATGCCCATTTCAGCCCAGTGTTTCCTCTTCACCTGTGTTATGCGGTGATTCCACATCCAGGATTGCACTATGGGGGTTAAAGTCTCTAAATTCCCTTCTTTAAGGACAATAATTGAGATACTAAGGGGTGAAGGAGAAGTTGACATCTCGAGACAATGATGAGGGGCAGGAGCATGGCTCTCTTGAGGTAATTTTTTTCCTGTGTGTCCCTGGAGGGGACCCGTTTAACCCTGGATCAGTAACCTCTTCCATGGTCAGGCCTCTCCCACCGACAGCCTTGGCTTTTCTCCACCAGAGCCAGAAACTTAATTTGCAATGATTTCCCCTGGCCTGAGCTAAGGCTCTCTCGCCTTGCATTTCTGACTGCTGCCAAAGTGGGTCCTCCCCTTGCAGCCTCCTTTCCGATTCCTTGGATACAATTGGTTCTCTGTGAGTCTCTCACTGTGATACAGCTCAGAGGAACAGGGCCAGCAAACCGGCTCCCTCATCTCATGAGCTGTGTACAAAGCCCAGAGATCTATGTGTGCATATGTGCATGTGTGGGTGTGGTGGATGTGGCCAATGAAGGCTTGGGGACGGGAAGACCGCTTTCCTAACAGAGAAGAACTGTGATCGTCTTTAAAGACAACTGCTGCGTCCTTCCAGGATCGGCTAGTGCAGGTGACCATGGCAGGCTGGGGGACTCTGTGCTAGCCGATCCTAGAGCAAAGCATCAGCTGTCTGTGTCTTAGCTTCCTTTTTGTTGCGCCTGGCACACCTTGTCTGCAGTTTTCTGCACTGGCCTCCCAATGGGGTCCATTTCTACTTCCCTCCCATCCACCTGACACAGCTCGTACCTTCCTACTGCCCCCCTTCCTGCTTGGCTGGTTACTTTTCACTCAAGGCCAAGTGGTAGTTTCTTCAGGAACTATGTGCACTATCCTATCCAGCAAAGTCCCTACTATTAATTTGAGTCTACCATCTCAAATCATCGGGCTGGGTGGGAAGGACTTGGTGTATTATCTCTTACTCATGGGGTGATCTAGAGTCAGGCCTTATTTCGTTGTTACTTTGCTTGTTAGCTTAGTTCCAAAAACAAAAAACAAAAAAAACAGACCGTCAACTGCACTTCGTTAGGGTTCATGCAATCCATTAAAGATCAGCAAACTTATTTTTAGCCTCAGTATTCTCTCTCTGGAAAAAGAAACATAAAGTAACATGCCCGAAGTTCCAGGACAGTGACAGGCATATAGTACGGTCTTTTGTTCCTAGATTTTTCCCCCCCTCACTGAAGATCATCATTTCCCAAATGGGACTGCAAAACTCTGGAGAGTAGTGACCGCATCCAGTTATCATCCGGTCCCTGGGTCCCAGCCTAGAACTTCCTTCAGGTTAATGTTCAGAAGTGGGCTTTGCAATCTTTGATCTAGCTCCTGCTCACTGCTCCCCCCCCTGGGGGGGTTCTCTCACTGCTTCCTTTTCTGTTGGTAGCATCTACCCCAGATATCTGGTGTCCCGCTAGGGAAGTATCTCTGTTTCTTGCACTTGCCACTGCTGTCATTTTGGGCTGGGTAATTTTTGCCTTGGGGCGTGGACAGTGCTGTGCACTGTTAGACATTTAGTGACATCTCTGGGCTCTGTCCTCTGGTTGCTAGTGGTTCTTGTCTCCCTTCCCCCAGCTGAGACACTGAAGAGCCTTTAGATATTGCCAAGTGCATTCTGAAGGATGAACTCACACCTGGTTGAGAACTATTAGCCTTACTACATCCTTACTACATCCTCACCGCCCATTGAAACCCAGGTCAGCCATTAGCTTCTTGGAGAAGCCTTCTCCAGCATCCATAGTCTGGTCTCCATGGGGCTCTCCCGATCAATTCCATCTCTCTCTGTGCATCCCATTCTCCCATTCCTCTTCAGATACCATTGCTGATGCCTGTTTTTGTGTCGCTCTTATATAATATGACCTCTTCGAAGTCAGAACTAGAGAGTATTCACCTCTTCCTCTTCAGAGCACAGTACAGAGCACGGAACATAGTAGGTGGTCCCAATGTGGTGGAGAAGGAATGGCAAAGTGCATGGGTAAAAGAACAGGTAGGCAAGCTGACAGGTGTATTTCTCTGTGGGCAGATGGGAGAGCAGTTGCAAGGAAAGGTGAATATCGGGATGGATGATATTTATGAATAAATTAACACATAGAGGAATGACTAACTGCATATTTTGACAGATGGCTGGGAGGGTAGATAGGCAAATGAATGAATGTAGAAATGACTGGGTGGATAAAGAAATGGGGCAGACGGGTACATGGATGAATAGTCGGATGGGTAGATGGATGGATGAATAGGTAGGAGATGTATACATGTTCTTTTGAGTATATGGATACAGAGACAGGCAGGTGGAGGGGTTAAATTTATGATGGAGTCAACGAATGACTAAATGGATGAACTTGTGGTCTGATGAATGGATGGGAGGATAGATAGTGAATGAGGGAATGGATAGATGGATGAATCTGTTATATTAATAAATTAGTGGGCAGATGGGTGGGTGTGTAGGTGAGTGGAGGTCTAGGTGGGTAGATTTTTGGATGAATTGATGGCCTCAAAGGGTGAAAAGAGTTTGTGCGCAGATAAATGAGCAGACAGACTAGAAATGAATAGAAGAATGTGCTGACAGCCAGTAGAGAAAAGTGTGCCTCTTCCTGAGTTTGTGTCCTCACTTGGACACCTGGAGGGAGAAACAGTCAGTGTGTATGAGTGTTCTGAGGGTCTGGACTTACAAGAAGTCCAAAATTCCAACCTCACCCTTATAAATGAGCCTTCCAAGGGGACTGCTTGTTTCTTGATATCTCTGTTATGATCTGATTGAAATGTCCCTTACAGGCCATGTGTTTGGGTCCTTGGTTCCTGGTTGGGCGTGCTGTTGTGGGAAGTTGGCTGATGTGAGGTCCTTGAGGGTTATCGTCCAGCCCTGTTTCCAGGCTGAGTGATTTGTTTCCTGGTCATTCACATAACAAGCAACTGCCACATGCTTCCTCCTCCATAGAACAAGCCTTCTGCCATGCCTTCACCACCTTGAAGAACTGTATACCTTGAATCATGAGTTCGAATCAACCTCCCTTTCCTGAAGTTACTTCCATTGGGTATTGGTGATAGCCACAAAATGTAGCCAACACAATTTTTCTTACATTGGGTTAAGAGAGGCTCTTGTAGATTTTTAAAATTTGTTTTCTGATTCCATTTTCAGAATAGAAATTGAGCAGATCAAAATCAATGGACATTGTACACGTTTCCCTGGGCAAAACATGTACCCATCATTTGAAGCTAGGTTTCAAAACAGTTGGCCAGGGTCTAGCCATGTCTTATGTGCAGCATCATAGACAAAGGCTTCTTGCAGTAGCCATGAGCTCAGTTCTCAAGGTCAGGAGATTTTTCTGGAATTTCTGATTCTGCAATATCTAGCTGGTAGTTCTGGGAAAAATACAGAAGCATCTGGACTTCAGTTTTCTCATCTGTGAAATGGGAGAAAGAGTAGTTCTTATGGGGTTGATGCAGCAGTGAAGCAGGACACACAATCCGTGGACAGCGTAATGTCTGCAAGTGCCATTCACTTCCTGTTTTTCTTCTTACAGCTACTGTCGTTAATGTCTTGGTCATTCATGGTTGTGTTCATCATCACCTTCTTGTACCTGTGTCTCCATATAGAACAACAAAATTTAAGGGACACATGAAGGAACACTTAGTCCTATCCTTCCCACAGTGTAGATTAGGCTTAGAGGATAAAACGACTCCCCAAGACCTTTCAGGTAAGGAATGAGGATCTCACTCATGTCTTGAGGCCCCGTATGTCCCTGTCCATGGTTCTATCCTTTCTCTCCTGAGAGTCTGTGTTGTACTACTCTGCCTGGAAGCTGTTTCTCCCCAGGGTGTTTATTCTGGAGCTGAACATCCTGATGTAACCTTCGCGGGCCTCTACGGATGTGCTAGGTGAGGTCTTACCTTGCTTATTTCTAGATCATGCTTCCAGCCTTCTGAGTTCTCAGCACCCCGTTGCTCACTATCCCTGAACTGAATGAGGTAGCGACAAAATCTACAGGAGCCCAGGTGACCTATCGAACCTATCACAGTCACAATTGCCTGACCTCTAGAATGATGTCAGTAGCTTGATTTGAGATTTAAAGTCCTGGGCACAGTTCTTGGTTCCATCACGGAAGTGATTCAGCATGTGTTCGCTTCCCTTTGCTTTTTCATGAGACAGGGCCTTGGAGCCATGGGTATTAGGCCCAGGATGGTCTCATCTTTTATCGAGAGGGGACAAAAGCACCAGTGCTCAGTGCTGATCATGAAGAGGAGGAAGAGTGACTAGGTGGATTTTTGAAAGGCTGGCAACTCAGAATGCTGCCCAAAGCAGTATCCGGAGTTTCACTGCCAGTTCCTGGATGCTGTTGCTGCTGGAGACAGTGTACCTGAGCAGCCAGGCTCAAGGCTAGAGTTGTGCTGTGAATGTGTTGGAACTAGCAATGCAAGACTCATGTCCTTATGCTGTGCAAGGCTCCCAGGATCTAGGCGAGGAGGTGTTCCTAAATTAGATTCGGAATGCAAAGCTGGGGTCACACCTCAGGGAATGGGGTTAAGCAAGGGACCTGCTTTAGTTGGTGTGCAGGGTGGCTCTTAGAGTTGCCAGGAAGCTGTCACCTCTGCCTCTGTTTACAGAAAGCAGACAGAAGACCTGTGAGCTGGAGGGGACCCATGATTCAGCCAGGGACCTCACTTCCCTGGGTTTTTGGAGCTTGAAGCAAAGACCCGTTTATCTTCTTGGGGAGGGGCAGGGTGAATAAATGAGTCTGGGGAAGGGGTGACTAGGCTGGGGACAGGCAATTAAAGCCTTCTGAGCTGCTGGGCTCACCGGTGCACATCGTGTCCTTGCCACAGAGAGGTCCCTTCCTTCATTAGCTACTGAACTGTGGCAGCTCCAGCACCTCCGAGGGGCCTGGAGAGGCAGAATGCACAGGAAGCCTCACGTAGTACAGGAGCAGCTTAATAAACACATGGAGGAGAACCGTGCTGCTCCCACTCAGTGGCTGTTTCAGACAGCCAGGACCCCTCCAGGGTCTTCTCCTGAGCATCCTGTCTTGTCCTAGGGCTCCTCTCCCTGTCAAAACTGTTCCTCTATGCGCTCGTATGGCCAGAGCATGACAATCTGAGGAGGAGCTTGACATTTGCAGTTTTAATTCAGTCCCTAAAAATGTCTGATCATTGGGGCCCATGTGAGAGTGCGAAGGTAATTTTGACTTGAGGTAACCTTGCAGGTTATTCAGGATCCTTGCTCTTGTACCTATGCGCATGCTGTGTTGTAAGTCATTGAATCCAAACAATAGAGGCCCCTGGTTAGTGCCCTGGTGTCGTAGAAGGCTGGACCGTGGAAGACAGGCAAAACACAGAGAGCTCTTGTGAGTCCGATCTCCAATCACAGAGACTGTAGTTGACTTTATTTGTGCCAGGCGCTGGTCACTTGAAGGGGGTCAAACAAAACTTGCCCAGAATCCTACAGAGTCTGGGATGTTCCAGACCTAGGATGGTTGGTCTGACACAGGGGGACACTATGGCTGCAGCTGAGGAGAGGACTGGCGATACTCCATGTGAACAGATCCTAAAGATGGACATGCGACCTTCCAGCTATTAAAGGAAGGCTGCGAGAGGCTGAGCAGCTTGCTCCCTCATTGGAGGGAACCGTCTACCCACCTAAGGCTCTCCAGTCTCTGGGCTGTGCTGACGCACAGAGAACTGGGTCTCAAGACTCAGAGTGGGCAGAGAGCTTGAAGATGTCTGGCTTTCCCTCTCCCATCTCTAAGTGAGGAATATGGATGCCTAGTGTGGAAACACAGGGCCATGAGCTAGTCAAACTGAATGCAGACATCTTATCGATGAGGCTTTAAGGGGGTCTGGGAACCCATGAAAACAGAGTGTGGGTTTCAACAATTGAGCATTTTCTTGGGAAGTGGTGCTGGGGCTGGGTGCACACCAGCAAGGTACTAGCTGGAGGCTTCATCATCTCACAGGTGGCTCACAGTTCTGAGGTACAGCTATCCTCAGCATGAGTTCAGGATCACCATCTGCCAGAGTGGAAAAGGCAGCCCTGCAGCTGATGTGAACCCCATTTACATAGCTCTCCAACCTCTGCCCCCCCCCCAACTCCCCTGAAGACATACAAGGCCCCAGATGAGGAGACATGTTTGTGGGTAGACCAAAGCTCTTTTGTTAAGCAAACACAGCAGCCCTCCATTTAGCAGAAATAGCTCTGGAGCAAAGAGACGTAGGGAGTGTGTCCACAAAGCCATTTGCCGTTTAGGTGTCAGAAATAAATTTTACCACTGGAGTCTGTAGCATCTGATTAGTGAATTATTCAGTTGGGATATTGCGTTCCCTCTGACCTCATTAGTAACCCTGAGGTGAGAGGGGTGCATTAGAGTAACCGCCAGGCTGTCACGGAGGAGCAGAGTAGAGGCATTAAAGTAGATTAAAGTGCTTTACCAAGAACTACGACACAACTCATAAAAACAGTGCATTGTTAAACCAGGGCTCAGCAAATAAACAGGCAGACGCCACTGCTGTGGGGGAGGGGAGACCATCAGGACAGTGGAGAGAGGAGCCAGTGAAGCTCAGCTTTGTAGCAAGGCGGGCAGTTCTTCCTGCCAGGTTCATGGCATCCAGAGGGTACCTGGCATGTAGGCAGAGGTATCTTTTGTCTTCATTCCGTCACCCGATTCCCTGTCCCTTTTGTCCTCTTGCACTGGGAAATTGGCACATTCAGAGTCAAGATCTTGATGAACATCTACGATGTCTTAGCTTCCAACTAAAAAAATTCTTAATAAGACTGCTTGCCTCTGCAGATGAGGAATACAGACAGCTAAAGGAATGGGGGGGATTGATGCTTGGTACCCACAAAGCTGCAATTTTCCTAACAATCTCCCAAAATGTGTGACTCTCCCACCTTACACAACCCCTGCATCTGGAAGGTGAGCCAGAGGTGTCAAGTGAACCATGGCTTAAAGCAGGCATGGGATGATAAGGTGGCTCGCCTTTTTCCGTTGTCATTCCTGTTCCTTCCGATGAGTTGATGTCTCTTTTACATGACATGGGACTTTGCCTGCTCCAGTTGCTACTCAGACCAAAAGGAGGCTAGCTAAATTACCCTCAGGTCTGGTACCCTAGTGAATGAATGAGTAAGCAAGTGAATGAGAAAGAGAAAACATTAGAGGAAAGATGGTTCCACTGCTTCTGCAAGGGAAGGGCTCTCTGCAAGCAGCCTGTCCTTTGCTGTCCTTTAGGGGAGCAGAACCTGTCACATGGTTTGGAGGAGCAGAACCTGATGCAGAGGAACCATGTCTTCCCCCAACAAGGGCAGTTGGGCTTGATAATCAGGATCTGATGCTGCAAGCTGCTGTCCAAATAGTTGCTATCAAGACAAGAGAGCTCAGAAATTCATACTCCATCACAGAGCCACCCTGGCTGGCCCATGGCTCACCGAGCTGAAGATGTTAGGGTCTGATCCTTGCTGACACAAATGGGAAAAGCCTGGGGAGATGGGTAGCTGCCATGTTCCAGGTCTGGAATTAGCTGCAGAGACCAAGGTGGGACTGAGGGCACCTCATCTTTCCTTTGTTTGGGGATGGGGCTCCTGACTGGAGTTCAAGGCTGTCCCCTGAGACACAAGCCCCCAGTTAGTGACTGGTGTGTTTGCAATTGTTTGTTCAGCAGCAATCGCAAATGGACGCTAAAAGGCTTTGTGGTTCATTGATGGTCATGCTCCTTTCCAGACCATCCTTCATCCACTTCTTAGTCCAGCCACAGACTCTGGGCTGGCAGCTCCCACTGCTGCCCTCACTTGCTGCTGGGTCCTAAACCCTGTCTGCTCACAGCCCTCCAACCCCAGCATTGCTGAGAATTAGAGTCCTTGCCCTAGACACTGTTTTGGAGATCCTCTTCAAGGTGGGGCGCTTACTTCAAGGTAGTTCATGGTAACTGGGTAGAGCATGTCCACATGGGAACTTGTAGGGGTCAAAGAAAAATTATATTTCACACACACACAAGGTTAATCGCAGAGGAAAAGTAGACACACACACGGAAACATAGGGAGGGTGTCACTGGGACATTTGGAGCTCCATTCTCATTTAACTCTGGATTTGTGACTCACATATTTGGTGTCCAGTGTCTGTTCTCATTGCAAAGGTGAAATATGGGATGACTATGTCCTTTTACAAACGAGATTGTGCTTTCTGCAATTCGGAATAAAAGTAGAGGGAGCCAAAAGGATTTCTTGGCTTAAGATACTCATCTGCATATTTGACAGAACATGGATAAATGTATTGGTCACCTTTGCTATTGTTGTGACACAATACCTGACAAAGGCGACTTGGGGACAGGTGGCCCGGTTTTGGAGTTTGAGAGTATAGTCCATAGCAGGGAAGGCACAGCAGCAAGAG
>JAQHUG010000250.1:1973078-1986219 GCA_028555095.1 Dicrostonyx torquatus | reverse complement strand
TCCCAGGCATCTCCAGAGGTGTGTCTCCTAGGTGATTCCAAAGCCAGTCAAGTTGACAATGAAGATTAGTCATACAGTGAACCTTGGGTATTTTGTCCAGTGAAAGAAGCCTGCCACCAAGGACCGTGTGTTACACAGTCCTTCTGTGGGAAATATCCAGTTGACACAAATTCAGAGACAGATGTGGCTGTCGGACATGGAGGCAGGGACTTAGGGGTGTTCTCAACGGCAATGACTAAGGAATGTGAAATTTTTTTTTGGAGTGATGAACATGTTCTAAATTGACCATTGATGGTGGCCCATCTCTGTGATTATACTGAAATCCACTGAATTACACACTTTAAATCGCTGCCTTGGGCGGTGTGTGAATTATAACTCAATAAAGCTGTCAAAAATCAGCTACACATCTTTTTTCCCTTTGCCATTGGTAGTTTTGCTTTTATTATCTTTCACTGAAATGGGTACCTTTTCAATGACAGCTGGTGCTCCCCGAAGAAAGTGCATCTTAAGTCTGCTTTGTGTCTAGCCTACAACACCTGAGAACAGTCAGAGGCTGAAGGGGCAAGCTGAGCAGTGACAGACTGGACTTCCCCCAAAGTCTGTTGTTTCTGTGGTCTGTCACTCAGATCTCAGCTGGGGCACCTATACCTGTACTCCTTGTGTCATTCATTGGGCTTCCATAGAATATGGGACTTAGGATCAGGAAACAAGCATACCAAGACACAGGCTGGTCTCCGTGCCATTGTAGAGCCACATTCTGTCACTTCTGCCAATGGCACAAGACTTCATCTTTTGAAGGGAAGGATTCCAAAGGCTTGTTATGAAGGGTATGTGGGATGAAAGAGATTGCTGTGGCCCTCTCTGGAAAATACAGAATACTACTGGAGCTAAAGGTAGCTTTGTCTTAAGCACTGAGCAGAAGTAGTAAGCCATCAGACCTAAATGGTCCAGACAGAGTAACACTGAATGCTTTGGTAGCAATCCAAGTGGCCAGATGGCTGACAGCATCCCACACTGTCTGTCCCTGCATCGTGTCTTGACTTAACTTAAGACCCAGGATCGTATGGAGAATGGCGGTCAGGAAAGCCCCCAGAAGGACTAAGTTTATATTTCTGCCAACTGGGCAGAGGCGAACTCAAGATTGGAAATGATGTAGAGCTTTATGTCTGCAAGTGTCTTGCACATTAGGACTCCAGAGCCTTTGTGCTCATTCTGCATTCATTCACGTCTGCAAAGGGGAAGCCAAGAGATAAACACCTAAATGTGGGGGTAGAATGAAGGGCAGTCACTTCCTTCCTCTGGCATGGTAACAGTGTGCACAGGGGGTGCACACTGTGGCTCTGTGCCTGGAAAATGCTGAAGCCTGATGCACACAAGGCATCATCCTTGTTGTTGAGACCAAGTGACAAAATCCTGGGTCCAGAGCTGGAAAATGGCCCAGGCAAGTCCAAGAGAGTGGTCCTCCATGCCCAGAGCTTTCAAGGTTGTCTTGAGTTGCTGATCTGTTCCTCAGTGCATAAAGACAATCTGTGTTCACTTCAGTGTGCTCAATGAAATGTCATTTGGAGGAGACATGTGGCCAGATCTGGTGACGTTTTTCATGGCCACTTCAGGCAGAGGAGGAGCGACTAGCATTTAGCAGGTAAGATCCATAGATGCAGTTGAAGTTCCTGTGATGTACAGGGCGGCTGACCACAGAGATCCATCCTGCTCCAAATGTCAATAGTACCAAGGCTGCCATGCTCCAGGCCAGATGTTACCAACAACAACAGACATACAGAGGTAATTCTGGAAATAAGTGTCCACTTTTACTTTCTCTGACAGAATGGTATCTCTCCCCTCACACTGGGGCAGTGACAGTTTTTTACTATGTTCTGGAGGCAAGTTTGGCCAGACAAAGGAGTAAGTGGGTGACAGCTTTTGCTTTCTGCAATCCTGCATGATATGATGATCATATATATGTATGTATATGGCATCATAAAAATCTATGATTTATAGACAGAAAGCGTTCCCAGCAGAAAAGTGAGCCTCATATATTGGAAGGCTTCTTGACAGACAAATGGACGATGGGACTCAGCTAGGTTGCTACCTGTCCTGATAGTGACTTTGGAGAACCTGCAAAAGCAAGTTCTAGAAATGAGCCATAAATGCTGACTTGGACTGGAGTCTTGGAAGAGATAAAGAGTGGGCAGAAGCTGCAGTCAAGGAAACAAGATACTGGTGTGATTGGTGGGGAGTGAGTAGCCATGGATTATGCCCACAATGGGAGCTGAAAAAGAGGACCAGTCCCCATTAGAGCTGGAGGCCAAGAGGTGGGAGGTGAATGATGGGTAGCTTTGTGCAGTTCAGCTTAGACCCACAGCTTGGGAATAGACCTGGTTTTCCTGTGAATCCTGCGGTCCTGTAAAGAAAGACAAAGAAGTCTTGGGAAGGATGTGAGGAGAGAGGCAGAGGTAAGGCAGATAAGAGAGAGCCATTGCAGGCAGACAGAAGGAAAAATGAATTACTAATGACTTAGAAGAACTTGCTTGTACAGAAGATTCTGGGCTTTTGTTTGTTTTGGTGCAGTCCTTTACACTTATCTAGTCAAGTAGCTTCGGACCCCAGACTGGCCAGTGTAGGGAGGCAGGTGTGCCTGTTAGGTCTCCTTAAATACAGAACATGGAAGGAAGTGCAGGCTAAGAGCAAAGTCATGAGGTCAAGGCTTAGAGGTGACACGGAGAAGGGCTGCTAGCCCCCAGCAGCCTGAGTCTATTAGGCAGAGTGCAAAGCACCCCACCAAATAACCTTTCTGTGTTCAAGGTTATCGCTGTTTCTGTGTGTGACCGACACGCACGACGGAGGCCCAAATGCCACCCTTGCCTCCCTTGGAAAGAGGCCCAGAGGCCCTGTTCGTCCCCTAGAAGGACTGAGAGCCTGTGCATGGATCTGGAGGGGGCTGGAGAAAACGGGAAGGTGGCTCTCGCTCCTGCATGACACTTGCTATTTCGGACCTACTAAAAGTCTGCTTCTCATGGATCTCTGCTCTGATGAGAGTGACAAGGCTTCTCACAGCGATCTCTTTACTTAACCCCTTTTGCTGGGCCATCTGTTCACTACTCTGATGTATGCTTCTCCTCGGAGGAGCCATCAAATTATTCAGGCTCCTTCCCTGGCGCAGACACTGCTCTCCTCCCAGCTTGCCCCCGCCCCACACAACCGAAGCCAAACCACTTGCCCACATCCTGAGTGACACGGATACTTGTGGAGGAGTGGGAGGGCTGTCCGTGGGCGAGCAGATCATGGCCGAGCAAAAAAACCCTGGAGGTTCAGTTTGGTGCTCATGCTCACTATGGATTCCAGCTTATGCTTCAACTCCAACGCCTCCCCCAAGACTGGCTTTCAAAAATACCCTCTCCTGAGAGCCATGCTGCCTCCTGTTCTGTCTCATTACCAGGGAGGACCTGAGACAACCACTTGCTACCTCACAGCACACCCCGGGCCTTCTGGAGCCTGGCATGGGGTGTGGCTGTACAGAAATCTTTCCCCTCATACATTTTTGAGTTCTTATCAATTCTAAAGTTTTCTAAAGCTTTGGCTTTGCCCCTCTTACCTGTCCCGTTCCCTTACTCCCCATCCATGCCTCTCTTGATATGGCCAGCATTCTGGGCAGACCTAGAACAGAGTTGATGATTCAACGTGGTAGTCACCAATCACGGTTGCCTACCGAGTTCTCCAGACCTGGTTTGTATTTTAATTGTAGTTGAAGTCAATTGCGGTAGATTGAAACTTAGCCTCCAAGCATCACCATCACCATCATCGTCATCGTCGTCATCATCGTCATCGTCGTCATCATCGTCGTCATCGTCATCATCGTCGTCGTCGTCATCATCGTCGTCGTCGTCATCATCATCATCATCATCAGCAGCAGCAGCAGCAGCAGCAGCAGCAGCAGCAATAGTAGTCACTGCTGGGAACAAGCCAGAGGGGTAAGGTCTGAGGATCCACACTAGTTCAAGCCCTTGGCTGGTTTAGAAGCAGAATAAGAGCTGAGAAGTACCAATCCTGGGCCAGGTCTTGGGAAAGCCCCAGCCCCTCTTTGATACCTGGACTTCACCTCTATGACCTGGACTTCATGAGACCCAGAGTTCTTCATGGCCCAACCTTCCTGTCAGCTCTGTACCTGTACTTGCGTCTCAGGCAGGGAACCTGCTGGATGCTTGACTGGAACTCCTCACACCCCCCAGTGCAGGCTCCTCCCCCCCCCCAGCCCAGTGCAGGCACCAGGCAGTGGGAAGTTTTGAATAATGAATGCAGCCAAGAGGGGTGCTGGCTTTTTCCATTCACTCAGTGCTGAGCGCCTTCCCCAGTGGGTGAGGCACACAGTCATCACCCACTCCAAGAGCAATCTTCCCTGGGTGAGAACAGCCCCCCCCCCCCGCCTTTCTTCCCTCACCTACAGGAGGCTGAGAACTGGCTGAGGGAGGCTGCAGAGCGGCTCAGGTCTTTCTTTTCATGTTTTGTAGCCAAAAACTCCTCTTCCAGGTGTTGTGCTAAGGGGCATATGTGCTTCTTCTCCCTTAATCCTAGGAGGTGATAGTGGCCCTGGGTTTTAAAGGAGAAGCCCACGGCTCAGAAAATCTAAGAGACTTCTTCCAAGCCAGAAGCTGATCTGTTTGATGTTAAAAGCCAGACTTTTCCCAGAAGCTCCATCTTCTCCCTGGTTAGCAGGAAGGATGGGTGTCTTTGGGATGCTTTTGGAGGAAATAAAGGAGAATGGACCAGCAGGGCTGTCAACTTCTGCTAGTGCCCAGGAACCTGTCATTGAGTAGACATTCGTGGGCCAGTGACTCAAAACTGAAGGATGTTTAATCAAAGTTTAGTCTGCCATATGGGGAACTGGCAGGAGACTCATTTAATATCACCTCCTGTTGAAACCCTCACCCCCGTTCCTTCTCTCTTGGTCTCTTTCCAATCTGTCTTCATTGCCATCTTCAACTAGAAGGAGACAGCACCAAGCTAAGCACCAAGAAAGACATTTCCTGATTCCAGCTGTGGTCTCTGGGCAAATTCAAGCCCCCTGGGGCCAGAGGAATGCTGGCCACTGCCCAGAAGCACCTGGGTATGGAGTTGGGACCTGGAATGAAATGAAGGAGGTCTCAGCCCTTGCTCTGCATGTGACTGCTTCCTGGGACCTTGAATGCTTCTCTAGTAAGACTAGGTGCAAGCCCCAGCATCCTCGCATCTCCACTGTGATTGATTGTGACCGGTTGTGACCTTTGTTCACTTACCTCTTGCTTTCTCCTGCACACAGTTCTGTGTTCTTGTTAGTTATATGCCTCTTGTTCCTACCGGGACATTCTTGTCACTTTTGGAGTTTTCCTTCTGTCTTTCAGTGACAGAAATGAAGGTCCTGTAGCTGAAGAGTAAGTAACTGCCAGGCCTGACAAAAGGCCCTAAGGAGTCCTAGAGAAAAGACAGTAGCTTGGCCTCTGCTCTTCCTTCTGTGGCCGGTAGGTGGTGCTAGATGCTAGCCCAGGCCCAGCTAGGGCCTTGGAGACACTAACTGCTATTCTGGTTTACAGGAAAATGCACCGCCAGGCATGAAGAAGCTCTGACTGTATGGACTCTGTAACTGATTCAGGACACTGGAGATGCTGCCAGTATGCAGTGACTTCTTGTCACCAAGCCTTGCAGCCTTTAGAGGCTGGTCTCCCTTTAGGGACAGGGAAAAAAGGTGAAGAGTGGAAGAATTGGATAATAGACATTTGCCCCTCTCCTTACTAAGGCGTTACCCTTCCAAGGAGAAATAAAGATTGCTTCCCTTGGGAGCTCAAAACAAGCTTTGCTTCAACCCATTTGGGCAGTTAGGAAGGATAGAAATGCAAACAGACAATTGTTTTAGGGGCGGCCCTTATTAACATAGTGAGTGGGCTCTTAAGGCTATTCTACAGCCTGCTTGTGACCCCTGTGTGCCTATTGAGGGTCTGGCACATAGCATGTCCTCACTAAATGAATGAATGATGGACCAAATGAGTCCATGTGTGGATGGATTCAGATTTTTCCTCCTGGATTTACCCTCTGGATACTTAGGAAGGCAACCAGTCCCTCTGCCTAGGGATTCTAGGAGTGCCCTAATGAGATGAGCCTCGGAGAGCACTCGTAGCTGGAGCTCTGACATTCATTCTTTTGTGTTGAAGGTGCTTCTTTATCCTTCACTTCCTGAGCATCTATTGAATGCCCACCATGTACTCAGAACCCCCAAATCTCCTGTCTACAAATATGCCTCCTTGGGCCACACAAAAGAGGTGTGGTGTCTGGCGGTGGAACTCTGGGACGTTGGCTTAGGTCCCCAAGCCTGCAGGACTTGGGAAAAATGGGTGGACTTTTGGGTTTGGTCAGTGAGAAAACAGAAAAGCAATTTCTGTCTGGCAGGAACAATCAGGGCTGGTGGGTCTCAGTGCACATAGCCACTGCAGAACGAAGGGGATACAATCTAAGCGGGCACACAAACAAGGGTTAAAATGGCTTTGCTGGTGTTTTCTTTGAGCCAAGACTCAAACCCTGCTGAGTGCGTCATTTTACTGTGGGCTTGGAGGAGGTAGGGCAAGAATAACTGTGGCTGACCGAAGCGGGAAAGAGCCAGGTAATGTGTGTGATCCCCAAACATCTGGAGTCTGATAGAGTGGAGAGATGAATCAGTGAAGCACAGTGTAGCTGGGACAAGCGCAAAGTTCTGCAAAAAGCCAGCTGTTGGGGGCAGGGAAGAAGGTGACCTTCTGAGCTTGCCATGCAAAGACCCCAGGGCTTCAACCGTGAGAGCAGAGCACCACAGATATAAATGAGTGACGGGGAGCTCAGGGTAGGAGCCGAGCTCTGGGCTGCTCTGGTCACCCACTCTTGCAATGTTCTAGAGAACGTCTTTGGGATTTATGAGTAGTAGCACACACTGAAACCTCACCTGCCTCCTGCCTCTGTTTATCTCCAATCTCTACTGCTATCTCCCAGCTTCTGAGCTGAAATCAACACCAAGGGGAGCAAGCGGCACCAGGAGATTCACGACCAGCCATTGAAGAGAGCGAGCTCATTATCCTGGAGAAAACAAGACCAGGAGCAACTCCATTCATGACAAGATGAGCACCGAGCAGACGCCATGTGTTGGGAGAGGGTGAGCTCCCTGGAGATCTACAAGTCCAAGATGGGGGGTAGAGGATGGATTTGAAGTTCCCACGTTTCCTTCCCAGCCTCACAGACCAAGAGCAAGGGTCTCTCCATCTTCTGTGCACTGGAGCTTCCTCGGGGCCACTTAGCTGCAAACTCAAACAGCTGTTAGGGTCAGCGGCCTCATAGCCCTGCCTCTCCCACTGGCCCTATGGGGCTGTACCTAAGCTCTTCACTGAGCTCCGACTGCTAATGAAGCTGGATTCCCTTAGGCCTCTGATTAAGAGCAAGGCCCGCAGCAGAACTCCAGTGCTCACCCACAGAAGGATCCGGCTATGTTCCCTCCCAATCCCTTCCCTGGAAGAACCCAGGCTTTCTGTGTAGCTAGATTACCTCGAGCAGTCAGACAACCTCTCCAAGACTCAGTCAGCATGGATACCATTGGCGGAAATCATCCTCTCCTATTGCAGTCTGAGGCCCCAACAACCAGAGGGTACAGAGATTTGGGCTATCATTGGTCCACAACCTTCCTCTGGGTAGAGACGGTTACTGGATGTGGGACTGTCAGTACTAAAATATGGAAAGTGACGGGCAAACCAGGACAAGTTGGTTACTTTATCTAGGGTCTCATCTTTCTCTCCCCTTGCTCCTGGCTGGCCTTTCAGTCCACCCTAAGATAAAGGCATCTGGAGACACGTGTTGAGGACTGATACTCTGTGTGATATCTCAACACCGGGTGTAACGCCCTCCCAGAGACCAACACTAAGGGACTTTGTCATCTCTTTGGGATGAGTATGCTCTTCCTTTCTCATCTGGCAACTGTTCATTTCCTCTGCAATTTCTTACCAATCTCTGAATTAATCTGGCACTTCCTGTCTGTTTATTCTACAGTGAAATACAGGACCCTGGACTGTCCACGGAAGGACAGAGGAGGAGGAGGAAGAGAGGGAGCTGTCATATGCTCAGGATGAGCCTGCATTCTCTATAGACACTCTTGTGATCTCTAGGTACCTAGGCCACATTCTTTCCTTGAGGACAGATAAAATTAACATCGAGCCTAGTAGATTCCCATTGTCAATGACATCCCGAGACAAGAAATGCTCTGCCACACAGGCCTTCACCTGAAGATTGGATCCAAAGACCACCCTGCTTGTTTTACAAGTTCTATCCTGAGGACCCAAAGAAAGACTTCTCTTGGAAGGAAGTCATGGGTGGGAGAGGAAAGAATAGGAAATGGTCTTTTCTGGTTTTATGCAATGTCTATGAGTTAGACACACCTATTTCATGGAGCTAATGCTGGGTTCTGGGCTCTGTGGAAATGCAGTGTCAAGAAACTAGCATTTCTTGAAGGGTTAGAGGCAGAAACATACACTACAGACCCTAAGTTCTGGAAGGTCTTGACTATAGAAGGCAGAGAGGCTGGCAGGAGAGCCCAGGATGAGGGAGTACTCGCCAAGGACATGAGATAGCCTGAGCTCTGTCAGAGGTGGGACTCAGAGAAGAGGCAGCTGTGGGACCCTAGTGGAAAGACGTATGAAGGTGAGGACAGAGGGGACGCGAGAGGCTGGGCTCCGGGTGTCTTGCACAAGGGTTAGTCTGTTGGCAGGGAGGCTGTTAAAGGGCGTAAAGCTGGATCCTGGACAGTTCTGGCACGGTCACTGGGGCTCAGGCTGGAAGTCCGAGTGGTTTTAAAGCAGGAGTCAGGGATTCCAGCCACGTTTTGACAAAATGTCAGTCCCCAGGACTTCTACCTCTTGCTGTCATTTCATTTTCCTTCTTTCACAAGAAGTTGGACCAGCCTTCCCCCTTCAGAACAGCGTTGTCCTTTCCACACCTGGAAGAGGCAGTCCCGGCTTGGTCCAAGAGAGGCTATGGCCATTGGCTCCCCTTCACTTCCAGGCTGGGAGCAGCTGAGCCCAGGCCAGGACCTGGAGTTGGCTGTTCTGTTTTCTGCTTGGGAAAGCTTCTGCTTCTCCATAGCCATAGAGCAGAAAGTTCATTCTGGCATCTTGGCCCAGGAGGAGCATCTCCCAGGTCCTCCTGCATCCTTCTGTCTGCTTGATTGGGTCTTTCTTCCTCATGCTCCTCCCTGCCTGTCTCTCCTCTCTATTCTTCTTTGGCATCATCCATCATTCTTTGTGTTTCTCACCTTTCTTTCTCATCCTCATTGTTCTCTGTGTGTGTGTGTGTGTTTACATATGTGTATTGTATAGGAGAGGCTAAGTGTACATTTGTGTGCACATGTATGTAGATATCAAGCTCAAATTTAGGTGCTGTTTTTCAGGATCTATTCTCTCTCTCTCTCTCTCTCTCTCTCTCTCTCTTTCTCTCTCTCTCTCTAAGACAGAATCATCCATTAGCCTGCTGCCAGGTTGACTGCCTGGACAATGAGCCCCAGGTATCTGAGATTACAAGTTTGTTTTTATCATGTCTAGCTTTTTTTTTAAATATGTGTTCTGGGGATCAAACTTAGGACTCCATCACATATGGTAAACACTCTGCCTCTGGACCATCTCCCCATCCCCCTACTTGCTTTTTAAGCTTGACACCAGAGGTTCTTCTCTCCGCCCTTTGCCTCTGGTGGATCCCATTGCTCCAAGGCCATTTTTGAGGCGGAATTTTGAGATCCAATGGACCCTTCTTGCTGTGTAACCTCAAAAAAGCAGCTAAACCTCTCCAAGTATCTTGTTTTCCATCTAGGAAAAATGGGTGACAATAGAGGCCTCGCCACACAGGAACTGGCCTCTCTTAGCACTCTACCCACATCAGCAAAGACTGAGTTGTCCTTGTTCTGAGCTGTCCATGCTTCTGCTCCCTCTCAGTTGTGGGTGAAAGGAGGGTCTCTGGGACTTCTGAGGAGGCTGAGAGCTTTGACTAGGAAGTGGTGGGTGGCTTGGTGGGGGGATGCACCTCATTGTGCCTCCTTGAATGATGCTAGCTTTTCATATTGCTCCTGTATCTTCCTTCCAGAACAAGAAGGGCATCAATCAGGAACTGTCAGCCCTCATTTCCGTCCTCTCTGGGCAGCCGTCCTGCCCCAGCCAGGCTTCACGCCTACAGAAGGCAGGCTCTGTAAAGCCAAGGTAGTTGATGGATTGGACTGAAGGGAGCTGCAAAGCTGTGTGAGAATGGGCCAGCATTTGCTATGATGCCTATGTGTGGCCATCTTTGTCCTCCCTGGTCAATTTGGCCATGGGTTTGAAGCAGAGACTAGCAGATAGATGGGTCCCAGGGTTTTCTTCCTATGACAGTAGGCTTCCAGGGTGGGACTACATGCAATGGGGGCTGGTCCTTGTCTTCTTTCTGTGGACTTACAGAAAACAAAGCTGGCGGTAAGAGAGTCAGCAGGGAAACCAAGTGGAATCATGAGCTCTCGGGAGGAAGGCAATGCAATCCTTCATTGTAGCCATTGCCTGGCAAACTTGAATATCTCAGAAGGGAGTAACCTTCAAAGTTTCCCAGCTTAATCCTGAATATTTAATTAGTTATAGAGAGGCTCTTACACTTTAGCTTCAGCCAGCCTGGAGCTCCCTATGTAGCCTGGGTTAACCTCAGCTTCCCTAGTGATTTAAGTGGTTTATTGGCATGAGCTAACTTTTCCAGCTAAAGCTGGTGATGTTACAGTTAAGAAATACGCCACCCATATGTGAGCGGACTTAGTTACCAGGGCCTTAACCCGAGGTGGCTGGCACAGGATGAGGAGCCTAGCGGATGAAGGAATTAATGAAAGAAATGAATGAATGAACGGAGAAGTCTACAACCCTCTTGGCTGTTCCCAGTGACAATAAATCTCTCCCTTTCATGTCAAAGGCGATGGTCTTCTGTCTCCCATGCTGAATCAGTAGACCCAACCAGATATTTTAACAGGGACTCACTATGTGGTTGAGGAAGGTCTTGAGGTTGATCCTCCAGCCTCTGTCACCCAAGTGCAGGGACTGCAGGGATTACAGGAACGTGCCACCACTCCTGATTTGTGCAGTGCAGGTTTGAACCTAGGGTCTCATCCATGCCAGACAGGTACTGTACCGACTGAGCCATATTCCTAGCCCTTGGGTCTCAGTTTTGCTTGGTCTTTGTAGTTGCCTGGGCTGTTACAGGATAGGATGCTCCCTTTCCACCCTCACTGGATCCTTCGGAGAGGGGAGATGCTGAAACTGAAAGAATGGTCCCATCCTGCCTCAGTGCAACTCCGGAGTCAGCTGGAGGGAAACGGAAGGCTTTTCTGCCCATTGGTTCTCAGCACGCAGTCAGCAAATTGGCCATCCTTAGGAAAGGTCAGCTGAATCAGCCCCTCCCCTCCCCAAAATGCGTGCTTGGTATTTTTAGAAGCCTTTCAAACTCCTGAGCTCAGCAGGGCACACTCCGGACCTTTGCCCATCCAATCCTGCCCTGCCCCAACCCAGATCAGCCTGACCCAAGCCCCGCCAGTCCCTGCCCGGTTCAGCCCAGACACACTTTCTCACAGTCCAGGCAAGCTGGTGGAGCCAGCTGTGTCAGAGAAGAAGCACAGTCCAGAGAGGCCAGGTGGGCAAAACCTGCCCTCCTTTAGACAGTACCATATGACCCAAGATCCCATCTAGTTCACGACTCAGCTTATCACCTGGCTCTGAGAAATCCCCGCCCTCTCCCCCATTATTCCCAGCTGTGCAGTGGATCAGTCATCCCTGCAGGTCCGTTTAGGAGAGAAGCAGGCTAAATAAGAAATCCAATCAACAGTCAAAAGTGCTGTACTCTGCTGAATTCTGGGCAAATTCTTGTAAGGCTTGGGTGAGGTCGTGGTGGAGAATTTTGTGTTCCTTGGAAAGAGATACTTAGAGAGATGATGTCATAGAAATCTGTTGTGTAATGAGGCTTTTTTTTTAAAAAAAATAAAAGGTGGCTTTCCATTTGAGGAGGGAAGTTATGTGGTCTGGGAGGAGCTGGGAGAGCTGGGGACATGAGGTTCTAAAAACTCTAGCTAGGCTCTGTTACTTCTCTCTTTTATTAGGTAGGAGGGATGCTGGCTTTAGCTCACGTCCTCTCTGACATCACTTTGTCATCTTGGGCCGAATTGCTTGCCTATAAACATGACAGGAATGGAGAAGGAGAAGTTTGAACTGAACACACTCTGAAATTGGTCAGTTTCCACTGAGGAATTTGTGGCGGTTCCAAAGAGTTCTTCAAAGGTGTCAGAATCTTTAACGTGGCTTACAACTTTTGGGGATCCCGCTTTGTCCTATGAAGAGGTATCAGAATATTACGTTGGGTCAAAACATAGATGACCATATTGTGCAGTGGAAGGAAACACTTCTATACACCTAAAAAACCCGTGAAGCTTTAAAGATGTTCCATGCCTTCTGCAGCCCCTCCCTAACCCCTGTGTCCTTTCCAACCCTTGGAACAGTCTGAGAGCCATAGGGCTCGAATAATCTCTAAGCCCTCTGAATTGTTGCTGTTGTGTAATTATGAGATCTGTAATGTTATTATTCCCATTAGTTTTGATATGTGTGTGGGCAGGTGGGGCTTGTAATAAATTGACCTCTTAGAAAGCTTTAATACTTACGTGGCTCTTTTTGGAGTTTCGGGACTGGGAATACCAGTGCTTTGAAGTTGAAGAGGGCGGGGATGAGGACGAGAAAAGTGGGTGCCAAGGAAGTGGGGTTGATATTTAAATGTTCTGTTCGATAATCCTTGTACTCGTTAATGGGTTAAAATCACGGCTTCTAATTCAGTCTGGCTCAGGGAAATGAATTTTCCCTGACCCTGACAACCTTTCCTAACCATGTTTTTGCCCCTTGTATTGGTTAATCTTTTTTCTGCTGTGATAAAATGCTTGAAAAAAAACAATTTAGGAAGGAACTAATGATTTATTTTGGTGGATTGGGCCGATATCGTCCACAATGGTGGGAAAGACATGGCCGTGGATATGTAAGGTGGCTGCTCACGCTGTGTCCACAATGGTGGGAAAGACACAGCAGTGGGCATGAGGTGGCTGCTCACACTGGGTCCACAATGGTGGGAA